>DWON01007174.1:0-13182 GCA_018251015.1 Phocides pigmalion okeechobee
TACCCACATAAATGTACTATACACAAGCTTTGATTTGTTTAAAATTACACTTAAAATTTAAATTGTTAATTATTATTCAGTAGTTTAATAAGAGATACAATGTAATTACAGAAGAGCGGGGCATCCTGGCACAGGTAAATGATTTACTTAAAAGGATGTCCCAACAACAAAATTAAGTATGTAATTATCTCTTGATTATAAATAAATATATTTTTCATTTTCATTTTTCAATAGATCAATGATTATAAAGTCAAATTCAAAATGTTTTATTGATTATATACATTCATTATAACAAGTCGCAAGGGCTCCTGTACTGGGTTGGTGTCCCATGTTACTGGGTGCCCCGCTAGTCCACCTAGGCATAGTACAATAATCAATAACTTCTGTGTGCGTGTGAGTATGTGTGAGTGCGTGACTGTGTGTTTATGTGTATAGTCCTGCAGGGATTAAGGAAATATTTTTATGTTTTATTATGTTGTGAACATCTTAATAGTTGTTCAGTTTCCGTGTAATTTAATTCAAGTAAAAGTTTAGTAATTTCTTCGTTTAGTTTGGTCTTTCTTAGCGGGTAAATATTTAATCTGCTATTAATATTGTTGTAAAGTGATGCCGATTCGCATACGTATTGATTTTCTTAAATTTGGTTTTACAAAAATGGACTTGGCATACAGTGGGTTTTTTACGTTTGCGCGTCTGGTTAGACATATGTATGTATGAGGAAGACGACTACGAACTTTTTTATCATCGGGGGACGTCCCAGCCTCTACTCTGGGGAATACGGGTTTCGGGGTATAGCGGTATTAGCGGATCGATGATGATGATTGACCTTCACCTTTCCTCCCCATATAAGCGGGTGCGGTGACGGGTCTGACGCTGCGGCCTTCGCTCTTCTTCTCCTTGGAGGCAGCGCTATTCTGGTCCCGCGCTACAGGGACTATGAACTTTTTCAATACAGCGTAATATATATAATTGGCGGGTAACAAGAAGATTATACCAATGATTATAAAGTGTGCCAGACGATATCATGTTTGCGGTTGTACAGTCCAGTCTTAGATGACACTATGTCATTAACGGTCTAAATTATTTGCTTTCTATCTTCTTATACGGGCATGAAAGCAATTTCTAATCTATTATGCACGATGAATAATACTCTCGAGCCCGATTACACTGCGGAAATATCGGGATGTGTGAATTCATTGAAACCGTAGGTAATCAATAATGGATGGACTTCCGATTTACCCTTTATCTGTGAAGGTACGTGGGATGAATTTTCAATCTTAAATCTTTGAACATAAAATAGAAGATAGTATAAATCATTTATCATTGTAATCTTCAGCAGCACAGTAACAAGTGTCAATTAAGTAGTAACACATGCAAAATAAAGACAAAGGGTATATAAAAAAGACTAGAGAAAGAGAATAGAATACATTGCGTCTAAAATATATATATAGGAAAACAAAAAGAAGAGATATCAAAACTAACAGCAATTGCTTATTGACTTATTGAAGTATTTGATGTTATTTAGTCTCTGCAGCCTATAGACATCCACATACATACTATCTGAAAAAGAAGTGTACTCCTATTTAATCGTACGTAGATACGTTGTTACTCCTGAGAACTAAGATGGTTGCCTCGTCTCAAAGTAGCCAGCAACCGCTTAGATAGTAGCAACCTGTTTTATTTCCAAAAATGGAACTAAACCTGTAGTTCTCAATCATTCTTCTCCGATTTATGTTGGTAGAGGTACGGATGGCCATTCGTCCGTACCTACATCCATCTGTCAGATGTCTTAAAACCTTCCTAAGGCCTTCCAACAATCTGTCATTAACAATCGCCTATAATAAGCTTCAATTACTAATTTAAAATAAGTAAAATACAACTGCCAAGTCGGTAGCTAACACGTTATTCTGTTGTATAAACGACGAGTTAATTACGCGATAATCTTATAATTAATACGTAACGAAGGAAGACAGTTGATAGGAAAGCAGTTACGCGTTTTGCGTTTCCTGAAACCTTAGCTTCATGCGAATCATTGCCCTGGCTTGTAATGTATCTTAACTTCCTGTAATAGATCGTATTAATATAAAACTGTCTATCCATCACTTGATTGCGACTTCACCTCCATTATAGAACGTAAAACTGGCAAGTCTGGAGTGTCCATTTTCACAAATTGGACGGTCAAACTCATGGGACTCTTCTTCTCTTAACCAAACAAAGACAGTCTCTTGTTCTAATAATTTGTTTCAATGCCTTGAAGATACGGCATTGTCAACCATTTTAAACCACCCACAGGCAAGGCTCTGCGACTGTCGTCAAGAAACTGTAATCCGCTATACAATACAAGTAAACCATATAGCTATACATAATCAATGAATGAATTGATGATAAATCGTATGCAATAAGTATACGATTTTAAATAATATCATCTCTGAATTTGTACATTTTATTATATAACGGGTACGATTAATACTTTTTAATTGCCGATATTTCGAACTAGTTGCATGGCGTCATTGTCACGGCGTATTTTGCCGATTTATTGTATCATAATATTGACATTTGCATAAAAGAAAGACATGAGCAAAAGTTAGTAATGTCGTAACATTGTTTTATTGTTTGAACGTGCTAATTTCTAGAAGTACCAGAAGTCTTTGTGAATTTGATAGGCCATTCGTACGGAAGGTTTAAGTTATGTAAGATCACGCAATGATCCATATTAAAAGCAAGTGAAATCGCCGACCACAGCTATGCATTAACAAGATTTAAAGCTGACTGACAGTAGTAGTGTATTAGATAATTGAGAGGGGAGGTACCAACGCGACACCCAATCCCAGCGTGAAGCATACTTGTTTTGGTAGAAAAGCGTGTTTGCCAGCTCACTTACAAATGAAACGACTATTCTCATACCTAAGAGTAGCACATATTTGTGATCGGCTTCAATTAGAACTTTCGTTCTTTTTGGAGTTGGTTACAAATGTCCACGAGCATGTTGGTCACTTACCATCATTACCACTTACTATCGTTTCCTACCTCCATTTTATAAAAAAAATATGGAACAATTATTTAGTTTGACATACATTGAAAAGTAACTTGCAATCTCTGTTTATGTAACACCTGTCTATTGTTTATTGTATAATTGACATCGTCTTTAGGACAGCACTGCGTTTCCCAATTGGTGAATGACCAATTTCACGGCATCAAATACCAGTAATGTCCGCGGTAACCGATCCAACACGGACTTTTGAAATGTCTTACTAATTATATTGAAACTTCTTTCCATTACACCTCGAGCTTGCAACAGATTTTAATTTCTTTCAGACAATAAAGGTGGGAGAACTATAGATCGACTGGGGTGGTACCACCGCCGCCCACACAATCCGCCGTAAAGCATTACTTGTGTGTTCGGTTGAAGAGGTGCGGTTACCAGCTACACATTGAAGCGAGGCGACCATAGTAGTCATCAGGAGTAGCAACGTATCTACGTTTGAGCTCAGATAGAATTTCAGTCGTGTATGTTGTACGTGTATGTTTATGGGCTGCGACTACTCAACATCAGGTGGTTTGCATGCTCGTTTGCCACTCTTCTCACATAAAAACCTTAACCTAAAAAAGAAATGACCACATCACATCCTATACTCGTACAACCCACGTATACAGCATGAAAAAGACTCGATCAAATCAACACCGCAATCAATGTAACATGATGTAACTTGTAACAAATCTCATACAACTTTCATGCGCACCGTTGTATATGGAAAAAGAATAATTAATCGTACCTACATTCCATATGCCGGGCGCAGCATGCGAAATGGCTACGTGACGACATTTTTAGTTCGACTCAGAACCGAATATTTCGCACGGTTCAGAGTTGAACGATCTGTAACGTGATCCGTTGCATTACAATGTATACAGACATATCGTCTCTATCGTAGATAACGATATCGATCGAAATGAAGTGGTTTGACTTATGTAGTACCAAGGATACTACTAGGTAAACTTTTGATTGGTAGTGGAATTTCACCGGGGAGGTACCACTGCCACCCCGGGATCAAACTATAGCCGAAAGTACTGTTCCTATTATTATCCTGAGATCAAAAACTATCTGAGTATAGAAAACAAAATATTTCGGATATTTTTAGCTGCAATATAAAATATTGCAGGTAACTTGAGCACTAATAAAGGAATGTTGAAATTTACCTGTTTGTCAAAATAGAGCCCCATAATACATTATAATGTATTGAAATACCGACATTACGAGTGATGCTGTGAGCAAAGGCAATTATATCTATATATTTAATACAACTGTAACTGATCACTGTCTGTACATGACAAATATATATAAAAAATCATAATGAGGTGCGTTTATACACGCAAGAGAACCCAAAATAATATTTTTTCATTTTGTCTGTGTGTCTGTATGTCTATTTGTCTGTATGTTTGTGGACGCTTATCTCAGAAACGGCTAATCCTATTTGAATGCAGTTTTCAGGATTATATTTTGATGGGCTTCAATAAACATTTAGTGTTTTTCATTTATATCAGTTTAAATTAAAGGAGTTATGTGAATTAATGTAAAACGTGAACTAAGTAACGGGCAAAAGCTCGTTGTTTTATAAAATTCAGAACAAAATTTACACGGTACAAAGTTCTCGTGAATTTTTAATCTTACATCGTTAAAATGATCAGGAAAGTGTTAATTGCAATTGAGACTGAAGGAGAAATGTAGCAAAACCGAAATTGCTACGCATTATCGCGAGAAAATCAGCGAAAGTCTTTTATAGAGTGTAGACAAAGATTTAGACAAAAATGAGATCATTTTCACAAATCATATTCGAAAGTATATCACAATGAGTTTAGTAAACAATTGTATGTAACTCATTTCTACACAAAAAATAGTTTATTAAATATCTCTTATTTGACGTAATTTCAAAAAAATGATTTAAAAGTAAATCATAACTTGCAATAATTAAATTAAAAATTAAATACTTTAGTTATGAGTAGTAAAATGTAATTTTTTTAAGTTTTAACGTTTTGTTTATATCAGATTTCTACATGTCTAAATTTCTATGCAACATGACGTTCTAAAGCACCATATAAAACATTTTATCTATGTGCACTTTTGTGTGTGTGTGTGTGCGAGAGAGAGAGAGAGAGAAAGAGTTTGAGTGTGTACGTGCGTGTATGTGTGTCATTCTGCGAAAAACAAAAGAGCTATGAATAGCCCTTTTGTTACATCCTAAGCACATACATACATATAAGCATCAAACGGAGAAGTTTCCATCAGTGTATTATGAGTCTAGTGGACAATATAGTCAATGACTTAATATCAACGAAAGATAACAATGGCTCGGGCAACGCGACATAATTCTTAAAGAAGGCGATTGGAATATAAAACATGCCAGTTCCCAGCTCATTCATGTGAACTGCAGTTATACGGCCACTGAATATGTAATGGACTTAATATATAAATTCTTTTATCACCCATTGTCAAAAACTACGGTTAATTTAAGGTTTCCGAGATGGTCCCAATTGGGAAGAGTTTCAGAGAACACTAATTCCATTCATCTCGAGATTCTGGTACTCTGTACACAGAACGAAGCTACCGATGGGATTTTATGGGTGAAAAGATTTTTACCCGGTGAAAAAAAGTTTAGGGGAGGTTACCTATTGCCATTACCACCTTTGTATATCACTTAGCTAAAGATTTTACATAGTAAATTTGTCATTCATTAAGTGTACATAAACAACCTATAATTAAATGAAATATTCAAATGTGAATTTGAAATTTGAGTACTGGATGAGTATGTCAGTAATCGTCAGTAACCTAAATATTAAATCAAACAGAAAGTAAACGACACGACATTAATTAAGAAGTGAAATTTGTAAACATTCTGCAGAAGATAAATAAATAACAAGTTAAAGTTGGGTTATTAACAGAAACGCGTTTTCATTCACTCACTACGTATTTGCTCAAATATGAATTACGTAATATATGTAGAAAATACAAGCAAAACCTTTTCTTAAATAAATTGTCTATTACATATTGAAAACAAATATTACGAGAAGAGTTTAAAAGAGCTAAATAAACAAGTTTTTAAAAAACGCTTTCTACTGCCATAGATCACTCTAAGATTCCCTGTCGTTGGTGTCATGGACACACACGAAGAAAAATAGACTAACGCCTAGATCCAATCCGGAAATTAATCATGTTTGCTTACCCGGAACCCTTTGCAGATCAGATTGGTATGGATACTATTGCGCCACGCAAGTTACCACGGTGTTATCGTGTTGGTAAGAACAATTTTGGTGCGAATATAAAGGAAAAGCATTACAGTGTTTTGGCAGAAAGTAGAATTGCAGTTCCACTGGAGGTATCACCGCCACCAGTATCAACTATTTTGTTTCGATTGGCGAGATGTAATTGCCGGTAACACTATTAAGGTGACCACTTCTCAGAAATTACAACACAGAGTACGACCTCGTATGAGAGTTCAGTCCTGTTTGAGGTTATATGTGGATATCCATGGGTTGCAGCCAACCAAACAAGGGACGTCCTACATCCTAATTCAGTAGAGTTAGTAACTTTACCCAGCGGTACTCTCAGGCTCTACGCGGGGAAGGAGAGCGGTAGGGATTATTCGGGCCTCGAGGGTTCCCTCTTTGGATTGCAGCTACTTAACATAATGTAGGTAATAGTATCAGGCGTTACTTTGCGGAAATCCATGCTATTAACTTGTTGTTAAAACTTAATGACTTAACGTAAGGTGGCGTGCATGCTCGTTTTCTATTCTTCTCATATAAGTAACTACGAATACTTGTTAACCAATATTCCTATTAATTTTACTATATAATACGTACTCATGATTAAGACTTTTTAATAACCAATTTTTCGAATCAGTTGCATGGTTCGTGTTTATGGGTTTAATAAAATTTATTTTTAATTCATAAATAAGTGTCATTTTTTTTCTTTTTCTCGTTCTTTCAATGTTTATTGCTAAAAATGAGATGATAAGCCTTGTTCCTAGGCAGTAAATAAATAAATAGTAAGAAGCCGTTACTACCCAGTTAGGTTATAACAGTTACAACCGTGTTCAACAACGTTTATACCAAACAACAGATACGAGTAACGTCACTTGATTGAGATGTCTTAAGATCAATACAGATAATAATTAATATTAATTTTACACGCAACCTCTACAGATGTATTTTATAATATATTACCTGTGCCCGCCACTTCGTCAACGTTTATTTTACATAATTCTAAAATCGTGAAACAACCTACGCATATGCCATGCATCCAGTGATTATTTAACTTCTCGCCCAATTAAAAAAAAGTTATTATGCACTAAAACCTTCCTCACGTCAATCTACCTGTTGAAAACCGTAAGAAAACCCGTCCAGTACTTTTTGTTTATCACGAACAGACAGATAGACGCGACTGGGGACTTTGTTTTATAATATTTATAGACTAGTATTATTCTTCGGCTTTGCTCGCGAAATATAAAGTAAGATGCCGGTTATACCCTATATACTCGTAGCATACGTAATTTATAAAATTCCTAAAGACGGTTGTCTTAAGTATAATTATTTTTGGATTATGGCTTACTTCTAATAAAAAAGCGTGTTCATATATAGCCTGAAATGTCTAGAGTACAGGCAATCTGTATACGAAAATTAAAAGAAATTAAATTAGTACATTTGCGTTAAAGAAACACGAAAAATAAGCAAACGGAAAAGTTTCGCTCTCATATATGGACTAAAATTCATCCTAGTAAGAAAACTTCCACTAAATAAAATTTTATCCCTAAAATAAACTATAGGGCCAAACATTTTTTCAAACAATTAGTACCACGTTTGATCGACGCCGGTGACAAGAGGGCTGGTTCATATCTCGCGCCGAGAATTGCGATTGCTATGCAACGCGGGCACGCAGTTAGCGTTCTTGCAGCCATGTCGCATGGACTCAGAATCCCTTTAGATTGTTTAGGTTAGGCTTTTATTGTAATTCGTTTTATGTATTTCATCATTGTAAATAAATAGTTTGAAAATAAAAAAAATCTATATGTAATAATTTTTTATAAGTGTATTTTATTTGTTTATTGGAAGTGATTTTATTTTTATATAAGTATATCTTATATTAGAAACAACTATATTTTGAAACCTCGGATAGACGATTTTATCTATTTCTACACACGGAACGTAATTACTACGTAGATGTGAAATGATTGCCGTATTAATGTATCGATTTTGATATTTGATGAATTATGAATATCAAATTTATTATTTGGTTTTAGATTCAATTAACAACGGAAAGGTCAGGATATCTTATCTTCATTTTAAAACTTAATTTTGATTGTGAAATAGCTTGTTGAAGGACTTGCAAAGTAAATCAAAATAGTTTTGTTGCAAAGAATATTAAAATATGTAGTTCGTATGTAAAGGTATTTTATTGATAAGCTTAACAATGATGAAAATCTTAAAATTATAATAAAAACCTAACCTAAACAATCTAAAGGGAGTCCGTGCCCATGCGGCATAGTTCCAAGAAAACTAGCTGCATCCCCGCGCTGAATAGCAAACGCAATTCTCTGCGCGAGATATGAACCAGCCCTCCTGTTATTGCGCGGCGCAACGCGCTTGCGGCTTGTACACCTGTGTTTTACGTACAAAACTGTATGGATTACGAGCGAACAAAAAAGATTTATTTACGTCGGCGCTCCAAGACTGGGGACGGGCATTACGGTTGTATATTCGTACATAATACACAGATGCTAAAAACTACGATATTATAGCGAATTGTCGGCGCATCTTCAGTCTAGAGAAATAAGCTCCAGTTTAACTCCACCTCCCGCAACGCTGACCCGATGATATGACCCCGCTGCAGTCAAAGTGTTAACTAGAATTTTAAGGGTCTAAATATGTTGATCCCGAACACTTGTTGGTCCAAATGAAGTTGGGTCCTCTGTTTGTTGTTCCCACGTCAAGGACCTTTGTGTACATACCAGCCTGTGTACACTTGTATATTCGTCCTATTGGTTACGCATTCCCTCGAATTCCGTGTTGTTTGGGGCGAGTTGAGCTGTGAACGAGCCGAGAAAGTCAGAAATGGTGATTGAAATCTGGGAATATTCTGCTCTATATGTTCTGCTACTCCTTCGGGACACCACTGTCAGACTTATGTAGGAGGCCTCAAGCGCAGGGCCATGCCAGGCGCTACCATACCAATATCGAATAGTATGGTTTTTAACGTATAAAAATGACTCTTTTATTTATTTATTAAAAAATTGATTACTGTGATTTACATATTAAATGCAATAATGCAAATCTTAAAACTAATTATAACACAAGCCTACTATAACCTACCCAATCTAAAGGGAGTCCATGCCCATGCGGCATGGAGCTAACTCTCGCGGTCGATATGACTGCGCAAGATATGAACCCGCCTTTTTGTCACCAGCAGCGCTGAACAAAAGTGAGAGTAATTTTTGAAAAAAAAATTGTCATTCGGACCCCACCAAAGGGTTCAAAGCCAAGCGTAACAAACACGTCACTGCTAAGTGGAATATATGTACGAGTATTTGCAGTGTTTATCAAAATGAAAAAATCTAATACGTAATCAATGCTAAGTGGAATATATATACACCACTTATCAAAAAGAAAAAATCCAACAACCTTGTTCAGAACTTGAACTTAAGCAGATTACAAGTAAACGACCTTTGGTATTGTTTCCTATATATAGACCATGTTATTTATTTATAATCCGTTTTATGAATATGGGGAACCCATGCAACTGAATATAGACACGTGTCACGTCAAGTCACTGTCACGTTTCAAAATGTGATGAACACAATTATATCAAAGTATTCTTGATAATAATCGATCTGCTTCACAGAACGTCACGTACGATATCTATTGTAGCGTAAAATATGATCATAAAATTTTAGTATGTTCATTCCTACTAATATTGTAATGTGAATATATGTTTGTTTGTTACGCTTTCACGCTAAAACTACTCAACTGATTATGATGAAACTTTATTCACATATTCTTAAAGATATTAAAAAGGACATAGGATATTTTATTACAAAAATATTTAGGCAGACATGATTGTTTATCAAAAAAAAATGAAACTGTTGCAACTTCAAGGTCTTTAAATTAATGTCTTGTTAACTATGGCTTCAGCTATTGTGAATTTTTGTATATTTCATGTTATTTGGTTCTGTCACTTATAAACAAAACTAAAATTATTTCAAATTTTAAAATTAGGTACCAGTTTCTTATTTTAGTTATTACTCGCTGCAATCATTTTTGATATTTATTTAAAGACTTTAACGCGAGCGAACCCGCGGCTAAAATCTAGTATTCTATAAAAAGAACATTCATAATTTTTTAAAATATTTTGATATATTTAATATTTTATGTTATTATAGGATTTTGATTCATAAAACGGCACATACGATATTTATTGTAATGTAAAAATATGATCGTAGAATACCTGTATGTTCATATTTTATAAAACATATTTTATATATTTACATTTTAATAAAAACATTAAAAGCTTATCCCAAAATTTTAACATTTTTTATCAGATTAAAATATAAATTATTTACAAAATACAAAACTCACCCAAAAGTGTACTCCGTTCATTCTTGTCGTCATTATTTTAAACTATTTCACTATAAAAATCCGCGGCTCATGCCGACAGCACTGGCTGTAGATGTCACTAATTTTTAAGTCACTTTATCCACAGAAATTATATTTAATAAATACCACGTCCCTTATGTCCATTACTGAACACAAAACACTAAAACAAATAAATAGCCTAGCAGCCTCAACAACCTTTATAACTAAAATAACATTATAACTTTATTACTATATAAACTTTATTTATATAACTTAATAACTAAAACAACCATATTCGTACTATATTTATTATGTTAAGTCTATACCTAGAAAACCAGTAAATCCAGACCAATATACCTAGAAATCCGTACGTAGGTACAAGCTGTACAATATGTAGATATAAGCTAACATAAAACTCTTATTACACAATTAAATCGCGGATCTAATTATACCGAACTACAAAAAGCTCCCTCAAAGCTATCAAAATGCAAATTTAAAACCATCCAAGCTAGCCTTTAAAAACATTATCACAAATCAATCACGGAGTCATAAAACCAGTATCCTAACAACTGAACACTGATGCTAACTTGTCGGCATTTTAAAAGAACTAAAATAAATCTATCAAACAACACTTGTTATTTCACAAACACTTGATAAAACTGTAACGCATTTGAAGTTATCAAAGTTTATCAAAGCTAGCAAATGGAGCTAAAATGGAGCTCGAATCGAGCTATCAAAATGATTCCGTACGAGAGCACAGTGATGCAACAGTCGCCTCAGGTGACTGTTCAATGACTGAGGTGAACGACAGAGCACACAGGCCGCAGAGTAGACATGGTGTAGAGTTAACAATGGGATGATTAATGTCAAGAGATGATTGCGGTTTGCATTCTTTGTTTTGGTATACGGTAGAGGTCACTAAGCGCATGAAAACGAAAATAACAATTGTTTTCGTGAACAATACCAATTGGAAACACTATTAACAATTTTTTTGGATTATTAATATTTTTCAATGACTTAATTTGGTTTTTACGAAATATTATAAATTGATAGTGAAAATAAAACGTACATATATATTGGTAAATATTTTTAATAAACTTGTCAATTTTAATTTGAATCTAGCCCTAAGAATAGTGGAAGGAAAAGGAAACTGACACGAATGATAAATGTAGTTTTTTTTTAAACCCATATTTAGCTACCTACTAGATCATTGTCTAAATAAGATTCTTGTGTTCTTTTTATGTTCCGGGGTGTATAATCAAGCCCATAACATAAAATAAACTTATAAATAACACTCATATGTAGACTAGACAGACTCGCTCCGATCTCAAACCAAAATCAATACATCGCATGTGAGTACGCGAAAAAGTGTCACACGGGCAGGCAAACCGAAACTCTCTGAGAACTGTTTACACTGTTAAAAAATCCAGAAATGCAACGCTACACGATCACGGTTTGTCTCCAACAGCCGAATGTTTACATGAAGCACGGAGAGAGGCGCCTTGACACACTAAACTCCGTCTTCTGTGCCAGTTAGGCTAATACGACAACGATGCTAAAAATTTATAGCTTAGTCATATCTACTCAATAGTTATTTAAAATTCACCACATGGTTCCTAAGTTGGCCGAGTTGTGCCAACCCTAAGGAAAATCCTAATACGCATTTTTAATCCTTTCTTCGCAATAGTATCAGAAACTGCATTGCATGCGCAGTGGACCGGAACCGAACCTGATACCCATGCGAACTGCGGACAGCAAGGGGTGGTCAGATTACCACTTGCGCCACTGGTTCAACGTCTTGCAATGTAACTTGTGGTTTTGCTCATATATATTGGAAGTAATATTAGAAATATCTAATCTTTTATACAACAATGAACATAAAACGAATTATAATAAAAGACTAACCAAAACGATTTGTAGATATCGATCAAGATTAATTTAAAACGATTACAATTATCGATTGAGATCGAGATATCGATTTTTTATTTTTAGGCGGTTTGAAAAAAGTAAAAGTATATTTAATTGTACTTTTTATGTTCGTTAACGAATAACTTATTTTTTATTAACTCATACGGAATTTATTTTGTTTATTACGAAAGGCATACTTTCCGTTTAGTCCCATTAAAGTTTCAAGATAAAATACCACTCTTAAAATATTGTAATGGAATTAAGTTTAATAAGTATTGTATCGAGTTATGTATCTTTGACTGTATGGATACATATAAAAATTCAAATTCAAAAATTTTATTTCATTGTAAGGTATTTACATACACTTAATGAACGTCAAGGGTACATTGTAAAATCAGTACATCGGCTTTGAGCGCCCTGGTGGCTAAGGAAGACCGGAAGAAAAAAGCCAGCGGAAAAAAATTATATATTTGAAAAAAATCATCCATAAGGATAGAATACAGGAGATACAATTTATTTGACGACAGTTCTAAGTTAATATTATTTTGTATAACAATTCTTAAAGCTTATTAACCTAACATTAACGGCTTTAAGAGATCGATCGAGACTTTATTACATTTACGATTATCTATCGAGATATCGACATGGTTGTTT
>DWON01007175.1:0-13180 GCA_018251015.1 Phocides pigmalion okeechobee
GTATTGTGTTTCGGTTGGGGAGGTGTCGTTGCCGGATACACATTATTGGAGGCGACCATCTTAGTCCTCAAGAGTAATCCGCAAATCCGCGTCCAACTTTAAATAGAACTTCTGTTCTATTTGAGATTGGACGTGGTTGTCCATGGACACTGCAGTTCACTTAATATCAGGTGGCCTGCATGCCCGTTTCTTACTCTTTAAACACAATAAAAAAATATATTTTTAATTATATTCTATTCGTCAAACGTTTGTACTATTATATTTAGTTTATGGAATTATGTATTAAATATATGTAGTAAAATTAAATCATTTATTCGCACGAAAACATGAAAAAATCTTAAAAAATATTAAACTTTTTTTATTATATTAGTTTTGTAAATAAAAATTAAACGGTATTTTATTATGAAGGCCTAAAACCTTAAGAAAGGATATTTTATAGTAAGAAAAAGGACTGTATTGAAAAATTGCAATAAATTTGCAGGCTCCTTTATTGATGGTTGCGTGGCCCTTACTTCTTTAGTGGAGATTGTAGGTGCGATAACCACACAAGCTGAGTAATAGGTAATTAGCTCCACTGTTTATATCTGTTTATATCTGTTTATATCTGTTTCTGGATTGTGATAATATTTAAGTGAGTAAATACAAATATGTGTATACATATATGTGTACATATAACTCTTAAACTTATCCGTTTCCGAATATTTATTTACATTTTAATTACAATAATGAATATCTTAAAATTAATTATAATTAAAGGCCTAAGCTAAATAATCTAAAGGACTCCGTACCCATGCGGCAAGGTGCCAAGAAGTCTAGCCGCATTCCCGTGTTTAATAGCTATCGCTATTATCTATTAAATTTTCATATATATTTAGTTTAGAATTAGAGAGGCAGATAGGCTTATTCTAGGCTGATAACAAAAATCGAAACACCTTTTGCATTTATGTATGTTACATTACAACAGAATACGACTCCATAGATATTAAGTCAATAATTGTACAACCTATACGCTATCTTTACGCTTAGATCTTTCACTTCTTCAACTACACAGCGGATTTTAATGCGGTTTCCATCAATGAACATAGTAATTCAAGGGAAAAGTTTTCATTTATAATATGATATGCATATGAAAGTAGAAACAAACTCAAAAATTCAAAAAATTGTAATGTGATGTCGTAAACAAATTGTAATGTGATGTCGTAAACAAATTGTAATGTGATGTCGTAAACAAATTGTAATGTGATGTCGTAAACAAAGTCGTAGTGGATTGCTAATTATAAAGTAATTTACTCACATATTGGCATACTCTCCAAGAAACATGCCATGTCCAGCTAGTCCCAGGGACCCTGTGTATTCGATTATAAAAGTGTATAAAGTCGCTTCAAATCCGGTCTCGATTTCTAGTATTCCATCGTCATCATCGACATCGAAATCAGCTGGAGTGAAGGTACTGCCGCCAGCAAATGAAAATTGCACTGAATCAATATCCAAATCTCTGACATGAAATATGATTGGATCTTCTCTCGTGCCCAGGTCTATGATGTTAACTTGTGCTGTCAGTCGTCCTGAAAAAGTCCCACTACCTATATCTGGTGATATTTCGACAGCATACGTTGCAACGGCCATGCCCGGACGTATCTGGTTTCTTATCAATTTTCCCGTTTTATTGTCGATACTCTCTATATTTTCCTTATGAATTATTGTACTTGCTTCTCCCGTATTCGCTTCACCCATATTTGCTTCTCCCGTATCTGCTTCGCCCCTAACTTTATCACTATCATCATTATTTGTAATTGGATAGTCCATCGCTTGAAGATCACCAATAACTTCACGGGGATTGTCGACATTATTTTTAATTGGTAAAGACGATATGGTAGCCACGACAAGTGAAAGCATACATATATTAGTCAGTGCACCCATTGTTGTATTTTAACCGGCACTTTTGGTAAAGTACTTTCGTGAAACTAAGAGACCAAGCCTGGAACTAACCAGATTTCTTTGCCTTTCATGTCAACTACATATTGATTGAACACTAAAACTTAAACCAACGTATCCTAAAGGTATATATACATCCATCGGAGTTTATTGAGATAAACATCAAATACACTTGCTGTCATTTAAAGTATACTGCGGTTCTACATAAATATATAATTTCTATTTAAAATTACCTCTCTATTTCTATTTATAATTATTTCTTCTATCTATTTAAATTTAGGCACCACTACTGGACACTGTTTTCTTTTTATATTTACGAGCGACGGTTGGACAATAATATTTTTGTACAGTGATAAAATATAAACTTGATCTTCTGATTGTAGTGTAAAATAATAAAAGATACATGGTTTTTTGAAATGTGTCTTTGTATTTATGATTAAAGTAGTTTGGTTTCTTACACTTATTGACAAGTGAAGTGACCATTTTACAACTCAAGAGAAACAAGTCATTTATATTTAATCGATTAAAGGTTGCAGGCCTCCTGATGTTAAGGACTCACTGCAACCCATGGACATACTTACAACCTTAAACAAGATTGAAATTGTCTTAGCTCGTACGTCGTTGGGCTGCTGCTTCTAGATGCTTAGATGGGCGCTTCTTTTTTAAATGTAATCAGCAACTACACCTCTCTAACCGAAATACAAGAGTTGCTTTATGGCGGATTATGAGGGCAGCAATCGTATCCCCCCCTGTCAAACTGTAGTTGGAAAACCTAATAAACCCCGCCAACTGATATACTATTATATTTTTTTGATTACATTTGAATTAACCATTTAATTTCTGATCATTTAAACTTAGTTTTAGAATATAATCTACTTCAAACTTTTAATGTTACCTTTTTGTGAACTTCAAGTGTACTCCTTGTAATAGTTGTCCATCATTATGACAAAGCAAGTTGAAGATAAAATACGATTTCTTATCAAGAAAAATAACCAGTCGATGTAAAGTTGAAATGGCTTTCTCGCTACCCACAACATCATTACGGTTTAGTAAATTGTTTCAGTAAGTTATTCAATATACAAAACATATTATTAGTCATTCATGCAACTCCAAATTTTTCAGTAATGTCTGGCAATATCTTTAATAGTTCGAAAACATCAAAGATATTTTTGATTATTTTTTAAAAGTATGACATTTTTATAAACTACCCCAAAAGAGGTAAGTTAGTCAATTCGCTCTTGAAAAATTGGTCGTTTCGGTCTTGAAAAGTTAGTCAGTTCGCTCTTGAAAAGCTTGATGGTTTATAGCCTATACATTGTTCAATTTGAAAAAAGAATTCATCTCAAAAGAACAGAACAGAATGAACGTTTATCCTTTTTTATAGTTAATATTTGTCTTTCTTCGATACCAAGCCCAGGTGCGATTAAAATCATGACATGATATATTGCTTAAAATTTAATTCCTATTGACGTTCTACCGATGAAACAAAATAAAAATAAAACAAAAGTTTATTAAAAACATAACATTAAATATATTTACATGAATAGGTTGATATTTTACGTAACTAGTTAATTATAAATATAATGATGAGGACTTATAACCCTTTATAAATAGTTTAAAAAATATATATTCATTTTAAGCTGCTACAAAATATATTTAACGGTCAATTGATGATAATTTACAAAGTGATTCCTTAAATTTTTAACCAAAATTATGAAGTTTGAAGAATATAATAATAACGTCATTACGATAGCTGAGCTATTCTAGTTAAATTAATCCTTCATTTTCATTTTTGAGCAATTTTGTTCTTTAAGAATGTCGCTATTGTTGACTCACTAATTCGCAACATGTGTCAGAGAATAGTCAAAGTATTAAATCTATAATTGACAGTACATTTTTTGAGGAATTATAATAAGTTCAATATGTAATGTAACTAATAGTTATACAAGGTGACAATGGCGGATATGATGATAAGGAAGCTAGAAGTAACAATGTTAGCGTTACTGCCGTAGTTATCCCGAAGCCAGGAGTTGACAATATTGTAGTTATCATTCGTCCAGGTAACAGAAGCCGCAATATTCTCCCTAATGGCTCCGATGGACGCCAACTCGCCCGCAGTAAAGATCGATTGATGACGGTTGAAGAACGTGTCGATCTGAAAATAGAAATTGATTGATGATGAAAGATTTGTTTGGGATAAAGTATTGATAGATAGAAAATTCTTTAGAAAATACACTTCCCATTTGAAGTTATTTAGATTTGGCGACAAAATATCACACGTACGTGGAAACGATTCGGAAAATTCATTTTTGTCCCTTATATTTTTTTTATTTGATCCTATTTAAAATTTCTGAGAAAATATTATCATTTTATATTTCAGTTCAATTGTAATTTGATTAACATATATCTGAGATATAAACAAAATAAATTTGAAAGCAATCTGCGTAATGAAGGGTGTTGAGTGACGAAGCCATTATTTCAGTATATTAATTTTTTTTGTGAATCATAATGTTAAAATTAATTTAAACGAGATATTTATCTGGCATGTAGACATCATTATTAAGATACATGACGAACACTTTATCAATAAACAAGCGGTGACTTACGAGATTATCTATCAGCATTTGCTTCCTTAATTCGTGACAAGTAGCCTTTATATCCTAGAGAATAAGAATTAAAATCCTAATAACGGCTTCTATATTCGAGGATGGTCGAAATGTTTACTCATCTAAGGGAAAAACCTACGGTAAAACCTGTTTGTGTATTTGAAGTGGCTATTCATTGCTTTTTGATCCCGTTCACACTTGGTGTTGGGTCCAGCAAAGTGTCTGATGCTCCAGGCTGAACATTTATACAAAATTTACATTTGTCCAATACAATTTTTCTGATAGCTGTTTTTTTTGAAACTTTTAGAAAACAATCCATTTTCTTCTTCATAAACCTATTACTGTCTCATTACTGGGCACAGATTTCCTCCAGACAACCATTTAAGTGGATTAGTTTACATTTACTTTTGAGTACATCATGAATGAAATTTTATCAAGCGAGTTTTTCGTCAATGTTTTAATTCATCATTAAACAAATTTCAGACGCATAAATCTTAGAATAATTAAAGGTGCTAGGGATTCGAATATACCTCTACTGTGAAAAACAGTATCTCATTAGTGGGCTATAACTGCTACATACTAACTACTAATTAAACCGGTTTTGATTTTTGGAACAAAATTTCGAACAATTAAAAGTAATCGCAGGATAATTATTATCTTAATCATGAATAACTCAATTTACCTTAGTAGAGTGCGCTGAAGTACTTAGTCTTCTGGAGAATGCGTTTAAGATGTTCGTTGTGCCGGTCAGGCCTTGTACTCTGTGAAAAGAACACACGCTCAGTAAACGTTCTTACATTTACCACGTGACGAAACGACTAGTTTAAAAAAAACTGAATTGGTGGGTTATGAAGAACCATATTATCGTTATCTTGTATAATATACGGATGTGTAAGCGCCATAGATGTAGTAGTTCTCTTGTTAATGTCTTCAATGTTAAAAATTGTAAATGGGTGTAGATTATCTAATGGTCTATACCGTCTATGGACATCCAGATTCAAACTAAAGAGCTAACCAATGTGTTGCTGCTATGCACAAGACGGAGATGTTCGACTCGATTGTAAGTATGACAGGTAATAAATTCACCTCCAACAGAAATACAACAATTGTGTTACCGTAGTTTATTTGTATCTCCCTCACTAATTGCAATCTTAGTTTATAATACTAATATCCTAAAATTATACTTGATGAGTTTTAATTGTCTATATTAGGTTGTATACGTTCTTATTTTTGTTTTTATGATATGTCATGTTGACTTTCTATGTAATAATAATAACAAAAAATAATTGTGCAGACACAGACAAATCAAAATGGAAGAAATCGAGGATGCTGTTTAATAAATAGCAGCAGGATATTAATAAATAAATATAAAAATAATACATAATGCAACATAAGCCTTAAAAAAGGACGAGTATTTTTCTTTACCTCGGTTGGATCAAATGGAAGTTCTCAATCACGAAGTCCAAAGCAGCTTCCATGCCTTCCGGGCTGGAGTTAATAACGGCAACGACAATCGTATGCCTGTCCTGCTCTCGCACGGCCGATGAGTCATCGATAACCTGGTTTAGGTAGCTGTGGAAAGTGGGAAGTAAAAATAAACAATCTTTAACCATCATTTTTTGTGTTACGACAGAAAAGTGCAGATTATCTGATTTTAAAAGGTTACTGCATTTCATGGATATCTACATCCAATCTTAACCAATACTGATTTGTGGTCGTAGATGCGTTGTTACTCCTAAAAACTAAGATGGTTTTAGATCTAAGTGTAAATGGAAAATACGCTTTTCCAACTGCAAGAATGCTGTTTGTGCGGACTATGTCAATCTGTTAAGCATTAGTCTCGAAGACATAAGTAGACCTAGAATGAAGTTCTTTGTTAGTGGTATAATGGTCAGATGTTTTCAAATCATTCATTAGCGCTCTGACAAAATATTAATGATATTTATAATGCCATTTAATATACCAGAGGAGTCGCCAACGCAACGTCGGCTTTGAAGGAGAGCTCTCCTTATACCTTTCTTGAAGAGCCCCATGTCATAACGTTCAAAGAATACTTCGGATGGAAGTTCGTTCCACATCTTGCACGTATATATGTCGATAATAGTAGGGAACGATTGCTAAAACGCTCTCCGACGTTTGGAAGAGGCTGAAATACTATGGCGGTCTCCCATCCAACATCCGATCGCGCCCGACGTCGCTTAACTTTGCCGACTGTTTACGATGCAAACCATAGGGCTAACATAAAATAACTTACAAGTTACGAAGTTGCGTGTCAGATATGCATCCAAGGGCGTTCAGCAAGATTGCCTGCTCGCTGGAGTCACTACTGGCTAGGTATCGCTCCCACAGGAAGTTGAAGTTATCCCGGCTGCCTCCACGAAGACCAGAGCAGAAGACGGTGGTCTGGATATCAGGGTTCAAACGCTGGCCTATGAAAAGTTTAAAGAAAATCGTTTAATTCTTTTGATCATTTCTATTATATACTATGTTTTTTCCGTAGCTTTTCTCATGGGAAGTGGATTTTACGAAATTTCATACGATCTTTCAACCCCAATTTTATCCTTATAGCGGTAGATTTTCCAATATCTATTTTTTAGTACTAATCTTCACAGTCATGCAATTTTTGGATAGAGAGAAGAGTTATAATTTGAATAAATTACTCTTATGTTATTTCTATAATTTGATACTTATCTCATTTAATGCAGGCATCAAAATACAATATAATATAAAGAAGAATATAATAAAAGGTCACAAAGAGATAGAAATAGCGTTCTGAGAGATCATGGAAGGCAATAAGGAAAGACTAAAGAAAGCATATAGAATGTAAAAACAATATCAGGAATAGTCAAGCTGTACTATACATTGATAAATTAATCAGCATATAACAGTGAGAACGGAGTTTACTTTCTTACTAGTATTATTCCTGAAACGTTCCAGAAGGGTTTGGGCGCTGCTTACGCAGGCTGCGTTCCCAAGACGGCAGTTGAGGTTGAGGACAATGTTGCGGTGGTAAGCTGTGACGTGTTCCTCATTCGGTTGAACTTCGAACCCAAGCCTCTGGTAAAGCGGCTCAGTCAGGTAGAGGACGTATGTCTAGAATGTAGAAGTTAACATATTGGTATGTTTAGACCAGCCGTGATAGTCTATTAGCTAAGATTCGAAGGCTGGAGTTTGAATCTCTAGCATAAATTTTAGTATGTAACAGGTATTTACGATTAACGATTTTAAATTTTTCTTTTATGTGAGAAGAGTAGTAAACGAGTAAGCAAACCACTTAATGTTAAGTAGTCGCAACCCGTAGACAACCTTAAATACGACGGAAATCCTATCTGACTTCGAACATAGATACTTTGCTACTCCTGAGGACTAAGATAGTCTCCTCGCTTCAAAGTGTAGTCGGCAACCGCGACTCTCCATGAGGGTGCAACTTGCAATAATTTGTAAATTAATTCTATTTGCAATAGCTGCAGAATTTTTCCATTAGTCATTTAACCTGGAACAGCTGGTAAGCAGGCGTCCCGCTGAGAACGATGTCGAGGTAAGCGAAAGCGGCGTCAGCAGATCCCCAGGGAATATAGTCCTGCTCGTCGCGCAAGTAGCGGGAGATCTCGAAAGCGAAGTTATAGTTCTGAAAAGATATTTAACATTAAAAATATAGCCACGAACAAACAGATATGAAACATCTTTATTGATAGTTGACACAACAATCCATTAATAACAAATAATTAAGCTAAATGTAACAAATGAACATCTAAAAAAATATTTACAAAACAAAAATAGAAGTCAAAATTAATAAAAAATAGAGAGCGATAGTGGAAAGGCATGACGGCGTGAATCAAGTCAAGCCGTTTAAAATGACTCCATATGAGTCGGTTTTACTCCAAATTGCGCCAATACACGCTCCAGACCAAAAATCCACATTAAATATTATAAGAACGATTGCTCCAACAGATAGCAATCGTTTTTTGGGTCTCTGATCTTCTCTCTTCTGTCGTCTTGGAGTTAAATCCTATTCGAATCCTGGATGATACATAGTTTCAAATAACAACGTGTCTAAGTACGAACTCAGATCTTTGCGTATATCTCAGTTATTTTCGGTTAGATGTGTGTGTCAATGGGCTTAAGCGATTTATTACAAAAATTACTCTCAGAAAAAAACAAGATGTAGTATTCCGACGTCGACATTTAACACGATTAGGCTAACCCAAGTCAGAATTTTTTTTTTTTGCTAACCGTATCGTGCTAATAAATGATTTTAAACTAATAACATCGCAGAATATATATTTTTTACTATATAATAGGTACTCACGATTAACAATCAGGCAATTAAGAATCGTAAAACATTAGTACCCCTTACATAGCCAAATGTTGCCATGTAAATTGAAAATGATCCACCTAAGCTAAGCTCATTAACTTTAGCAAAGGTACGTACGGTCTGCAAATAAGAGAACTAATTTAGGTAAAAGCATTTCAAATTTAAACCAGTTTAAACTAGTACAGTTAGAAGCAAAGTTCAAAATGTTGGTTAATAGATTTTACGATCTCTAAACTTAAGTGCGGTGCTAAATGTTTTCTGCAGCTTTTACATTTATTTTTAGTTTATTTCGCTTTCAAGTTTTGGGGTCAAATATCTATTACGTCACGCATCATCATTCCATATTTAAGTATGTATATTACACCAGTTACTTATTGAAAAAAATAATCTTAATTAGTAATATACTTTTAAAGTTTTGTTTTTTTTTGTATTAAATTGATATTTTTTTTTAAATAATGGTGGTTTTATTTCGTTTTCTTACAAAGTTTTACTTCAATTATTTCCTTTGTTTGTATGTTTTTTCTTAATGCCGTTCACTTGTATATTACATGGACTGTATCAGCTGTATTTGTATTCCTATCACGCTGCTTTCAGAGATTTCTAAAATGCTTTTGGAAAAACAACGACTTTTTCATCTATAAAAAAAAACTTCAAAAATGTATTACAATATTTGTATAGTTATTTCTAATCTATTAAAACGTGTTATCTCTGTCATCGTACAAATATTTCCGGTGTATTTTTATGATATTTATCATTAATTTGACGACACCAATAAAACATATCATTTTGATTAAATTCCATTAATGTTGCCAGGAACGTTACTAAATCAACCCATTACATACAATTTCATTCAGTCTCATATATCTTTGCTGTCCTATAACAATGGGACCGCAATTTAAGGGATTCAAGATTGACATGAACTAAGGGACGCCATATTGAATCCCATAAAGCCACTAATATCAAGGGCTCTAAACCCCATTCCCACACGACCGCATAAAGGTTCTAGTATAAGGGCTCGCTTACACAGTAGATTGCGACATAATTTCAATTGAACAAGGAAATGTCGAATCCAAATCATTGAAATTAAAATTCTATTTTAAATATTTAATTTCATTAAGGTATTTAAATACGCTTAACACTCGCCCTGCGGCGCGAATATTTGTATATGATCGAGTCACTATTGCGGGAGGCAGCCCTAAGCTGGAGCTTATTTGATTAGACTGAAGATACGGCGACAAATTACTGAAATATTGTATTTTTTAGCATCTGTGTATTATCTACGAATATACAAACGTAATGTCCACCGTCTTGTAGAGCCGACGTAAAAACAGCACTTTCGTTCGCTCGTAATCCATACTTTGTGGCTACAACACAATTGTGAAGGAGCCGCAAGCGCGTCGCGTTCAGAATTACACAGCGGTGTTGTAGCCGCAGGGAAAGTGTTCATGGATGTCAAAGATACAAGGTAAAATAGTAAATCACTTTTGAGCTCCCCGTTGGCTAAGGTTGACCGGGAAAAAAACTTCCGGAAAAATCTCTAGGCACTCGTTTTAAATCAGTCATTGATAGCAAACTCATTGAATATAATCAAAGTCAGTCCTCTGGGTGTCACCTCATCCTGATTACAAAGATTCATGTGCAACAGTGACGTTATGTAAAATGGAGTTTGTAAAAAAATCCTAAAATAAAGCGTTTTACACCTTAAAGTGTATAAAAAGGTTGAAAAAGTAAGAACGACTTTCGCCGTGACCGCGAACCATTCAACTACGAAAACTAAAAAAACGTTAATCGTGAATAACCCCGACAATCGATGGGATTGAAAGGTCCTCGAGAGGCGACCACATCTAGTTAAAAGGAGCAAGGGGCGTCCCCAAACCAGGAAGATCGACGACCTGATAAAGATAGCGGGAAAGGATAGCGCTAGATGCAAAGGACACAGAACCGGTCTGAGTTGCAGCATATGGGGGAGGCTTACGTCCAGCAGTGAACGCGTAAAGGATGATGGATGGTATGTTTTTTTATGTGATATGAGTAGAAACGAGCATGCAAATCCACTAATGTTAGTAGTCGGAGCCCATAGACATCCACGTACAACCACAAACACGACTGAAATTCTATCTGAGCTCGAACATACATGCGTTGCTACTCCTTAGAACTAAGATCACCTCGCTTCGAAGTGTAGCCGGCAAACACACCTCTCCAACCGAAATACAAGTAATGCTTTACGGCGGAATATGTATGGTATATATTGTAACTTTTTATTCTGTATGAAAAAGTCCTTAAATACAGAAAGGACATGATACGACTGATTGTCAATTTATGCGGAAGCAAGCGATGTGCGGCTCAGTGGATACTGGATTCGGTTAATATTTAAAATCGCAATTCCATCTAGTTATGAATTCTGTATTTCCGACGAAAATATAATTCTTGGTGATCCATTGGATCGTTAATATTCATCATTCAAAGTATTTTTTTTTTTCAGAAAAGTTGTAAATTGGCGTGCTGATCACGTGATGTGGTTATCTCATTATTTGGCGATAACCTGATGTGGTCAATTAAAATCTATAATAATGAGTACCTGTTACATAGTAAAGTTTTGGTGAAAATGTTGCTTAAACAGATATTTTTAAAGTCATATATTACTAGTTAATAGTATCAGGCGTTAATTTGCTGAAATCTATGTTATTAAGTTGTTGTTAAAAACTTCTTTGTAACAATCCGCTATCATCATGTATAATCTCTAAATATTATAAAACAAAGTCTCCCGTCACGTCTGTCTGTTTGTCTATTCATGATAAACCTAAAAAGTACTGATCGGATTTTCTCACAGTTTTCAACTAGGCTGAGTGATTCCTTAGGAAGGTTTTAGTGCATAATAAGTTTTTTGGAAATTGGGCGAGAAATGAAATAGTTACATTCAATATAGTAATCCAGTCGTTCGAAATAGATTTTTCTAATGGTTAGTTATTGCAAGTAGGTAATGACTGGATGCATGTATGAAAGAAAAATAATGTAAGAACATATAAACTCTATTACTCGAGCGAGGCTGGGTCGGGTCGAGCATTATGAAGATAGGAAAAATGAAGAAAGTAAAACATTACTGCATGAGAGATGTCACGTCGACATAGTAACGTATATTATCGACAATTATATCGATTGTAGATATTGCTATTAGTAATGGGGTTATTGCAAATGCCCGTTAAATTAGGTGGGTATTAGACTGATTAGCATGCGATTAGATATTGGAATATCAAGGGATAACTATGCCTATCAAGGTTGGTTTGGGATTCGATTCGTAGACAGCCACAGACGGACGGACGGATAGACAGATAGTTAGATAGACGTACAGACAGACAGAAGGACGGACGGACGAACGGACGGACAGACAGTCACAGACGTACAGACGTACAGTCAGATGGACGAACAGGCGGACAGACGAACAACCGGATAGCCGGAAAGCCGGACAGCCGGATAAACGGACGGATAGACGGAGGGACAGACGATCAGACGAACAGACGCACAGACAGACGGACGGATGGATAAATGGACAGGCGGATAGGACAGATGGACATCAGGACAACCAGACGGGTTGACGGACGGGCGGACAGTCAGGTAGACAGACAGACAGACGATCATTAGACAACATTATCGGCATCTTTCCTTTTATTATTTGCATAGAGAGATAAATATATGTAAATATAGAAAAAACCTATAGAACACAAGGTTAACAAACATATAAATATCCATAATTAAGTTTATCTATTGCAGCATACTGGTAATTATCCCGGTATATCTAGACTGTTAATATGCCTGCCTGGTATAATAATAGTTAAATTAGTTGTGTGAACAAGAATGTAGATAGGTACATGTTATAGTTCTAAGTTTGTGGGTACATGTTAAGTGTTTATTCGTAGATGGGTGCTGTGAATAGAAATTTTATACATGTGTGTATTATGTGTAGGTCTGTTAATGTATAAACATTTAACTAAGTGTCTAACTAAGTTTCTTTTCTATGGTTCCGCAGCGATATTATTTGATAAATAAACTATTATTATTTCGTCATATCTGACTGTTTGCTTATCCCTCTGTCCGTCTATCCACGTACCTATTTATATGTCTATCCATCTATACCTAGACATCTATCTTATCTTGCTCTGAATAAATTGGATTAATATGTACTTTTCTTTAACTAGAACAGAGTTAAAGAAAGGTATTGGGCAAAGGGAGATCTCCCTCCAGTTCTTGTCGCCTGGGGAGCGGCCGTGCTCGGATAGTCTCATTTCGGAGTTTGTATATATGCAAGATATTTAGAAAACTTCGATAG
>DWON01007176.1:0-13179 GCA_018251015.1 Phocides pigmalion okeechobee
GATGCATGTATGAAAGAAAAATAATGTAAGTAAATATAAACTCTATTACCCGAGCGAAGTTAGACCAGGTCGCTAGTTCAATATATAAACATAATATTTGTTTATGGTCATTTTTGAAAACTGACAGTAAAATTATTTATTTGTGTAAGAAGTTGTTTTAAAAATAACAAGATTAATAATAAATATCGATCTATTTA
Organism: Phocides pigmalion okeechobee; assembly: GCA_018251015.1. Taxonomy (NCBI): domain Eukaryota; kingdom Metazoa; phylum Arthropoda; class Insecta; order Lepidoptera; family Hesperiidae; genus Phocides; species Phocides pigmalion. Next base: position 198 of record DWON01007176.1, read on the forward strand.
TAAATATCAGCTATTAATTTCAATATTTTTATTTATAAGCTTGTATTATAATTAGAAAATATTCCGTTTTACATATCTAACATGGAATATCTTAAAAGTAATTATAATTAAGGCTTAATCTACAGGATGTCAGTGCCGACGTGGCATGGTATCTATCTACTATCTGTTTATTGTTCTTATCCATCTATTTCCGTTAGAGAAGTCGATTATAATGCCTTATTATTTATTTCAATTTTTTTCTTAATCTTTCACATCTTTATTGATAACCTTATAATTATTGATAATAATTGTTGGATTCTATTATTGAGCCTTGGAAGACATATATATGATAATAGGCACATAATACACACATAAATGATAATAGGCAAGTTATCATAGACTTACTACGTACAGGTGTGTTTGCGACGATAGTGTACCATTTTGAGATCAAAATGGTTTTGATCTCAGAATGATCTCAAAATGGTACACTTTGCCTATTGCCTTGCTACTTGCCTATTATCATTTATCATTGTCTTCCAAGGTTCAAAAATTATATCTATAATTTGTCAATTTTTAAACTTTATTATTTCGTCTAGTTTGTTTGAAAACTTACAATACCTTTACATGAATTATTGCAATATCAGTTAACCTAAAACATGGTCTAACAGTATTATGTGCTATATTAAAAAAAAAAAACAATAAATATTTTCGTCTCCTGAACATCGAAGTGTTTAAGAACAGTGTGACCACTGTCAATATCATGAACAACAACTAAATATATATATTTTTTTTATTGCGAAAGAATAAGAAACGGACATGCAGGCCACCTGGTGTGAAGTGGTCACTGCAGCCCATGGACAACCATGCTCGTTCGCCACTCTTCTCACATAAAACAAATGTAATCGATACATCCATCTGTCCAAAAATGAATTGAAGTCACAATAATAGTTTTTCATTATATAAAGTAGGTTAGAAACCTTTTTAGGGCGACAATGACTATTCACAACACTTGACTCTTCACATAACCTGAAACATGAAGATTGATGGGCGCGGTCTCAAGCTATTTGTTCCAAAGGGCATAGTATGAGGTCGCCAGGTCGGGTCTAATGTACGCCGTGACCGGAATAATTCCAGCTATATCCAATACTTGTATCTAGTTAGGAATGTCTAAGGTTGCTATTTCCTTGACAAATACTAGAGACTTTGGCAATCCATTGTTGGTCACCACGCTCTGAAAATGGCAGAGGGCAACGACATTATCGTAACCGTTTGCTCGCTGTATTCTTTATTTTTAATTATTCGCAAATTGAGGTGTTTAACCTTGAAATAATCTGTCTTTGCTTCATAAGATATCGTTAGACGCCATTTTCTTCTATCCTGTTAAAAACTCTGAATCAAGATTACATAAGTATAATGTGCGAAAATTATAATTTACGACATTAAAACAACTCATAATAATATGTCCCATTATTTTAATATTTACGATTTACTGATATTTTGTAACGACCAAAGGACTTACAGCAAATTAGATTCTCGTTTAGACAGATAGACAGTTATTACGTTACATTTGGGATTTTTGACGTAGGTAGAGCGAAAAAAATTCTATAAGTACGTTATTTCCTACACTTTATGAACGGCAAAGTTGCAATGTAAAAAATCTGGAGGAAAAAAGTCTGCAAAAAAAAACTTTTTATTTGGTACTATCGATATTTATATTAAACTGAACAGATTTTACATTGTAAGTTTAGCATTCATCAATTGTACGAAACAATGTACCTATTTGAATTTAAATCTCTTCACCTCGTCCAACCAAAACCAATCAAAGCGTCCTGTTGGATGAAATTAACCATTAGAATTACGCCGGCGGAGACGATAGAGAAGAAGGTGATCCTACCTTAAACATTTATCATTAAAACATAAAAAACTTAAATAATAAAAGCGAATGAAGTACAAAACTACATAGTCTACTCATTTAAACAAAAAGTAGTTTTTGTACTGTAGAGCAGGCAAACAATTGAAAGTAAAAGTATTTGTGCGTTTCGAGGAAGATGGAGCGTATATATGTGAACAATCTCCACCGCATTAAGTTTCCCACTGCTACTATTTTTATAGAGTCAAGGCTGCAACAATCGTCTAATTACGCGGGCAATCGTGTCGGTAATGCGTGTGATATGCACGCAACATCTGATACCGTGTCAGCGTGTTTGTAATGCAACGGGCCATTGTAACGTTGTTCTTAGTAAGATCTTTTTCTTATGAAATTGAAGTAGCAAATGAGCATGAACTTACATGATCGTAAATGATTTCCTTCGGTAATGGAACATTTGTATTCAAAATAAAAAGGAGAGTTACCAGAAATCAACCATAGTTACTCCTAACATAACTGCTACTCCTAAAGACTTAAATTTTCGCTTTATATGTAACTGAACCGGCAACCACGTCTTTTCACAGAAACACAAGTATTGCTTCACGCTAGAAATGGGTGTAGTGCTCATATTATTCCGTACTAATAATTTATATACATACCATACGTTTACGCTTATCACTGGATGTATGTAATTTTCAAAATTTTCTCCTATCTTCACTAAACTTTTTGGCTATCTTAATTATTTTTGTTTTTGGTAAATCATACCTTCATTTAATGTTATACATTTGTAACAAAACATTAACTAATCATCAGTAATATTTATTAAAAATTTCATAAAAAAAATTAAGAGTAAATTTGGCTAAACCATTATTTTTTAACTTAAAAAATGGTATTTATTTAAATTTATGATTTCAGTATCACTTTTTCAAACAGTTTCTTCATTATATCAAAACTACCGCTACTAGCCTTATGTAAAACTTTTCATTACTTGCAAGGACACCTATTTCTTTTGCTATTATTTTTCAGTTTCTCTAATATATTACAATTTCTTTCATCTCAGATAAGCGCATCTAATCACCTAATACGTTAAAGCGATTTCTATATCTTCCATAGCTCTTTAAATCTTTCGGAACTAACACGACCGTATTAATATACTTTTGATGTTTCAAATGATTATGTTCCTTTTCGTTGCGTCCCATAATGTCTTGCCTTTTTATTTCCGCCAGTTTTGCATTATGCATCCCTCTTCCTGTACAAACGATTCATATAATTTCCTCGTTCAGCTTTCGAAGAGCTCGACATTGAGTTTAAGCTTATTATGTGATTTGTTCATCATTCCATTGTATTTTGTCTGTTTCTTCACAATCTGCAATCTCTTGAAAGTAATTTCATTGTCTCACCTGGCATATCACAAATTTCTACATTTCGCAATCTGATACTTCCTATTGCACAATCGTGTTTTAGGTTTCATTTTCATCTGCCACGGTCAATTAAAACAACACCGAAATTGCACAACGGTTATTGCGGTTTCTCGGTAAAAATCTTAACGGTAGGTACGTGATAGTATTGCAGTGCGGGACGTTTGTTTCGTATCTGTTACAGCATTTTGATAACTGTGGTTTTGAGACACTTTCACCGCTTGAATGGAAAGACGAATAAGCTTAACCCAAAAAGCAAAGAAACCCAGACAAAGAACGATGACAACAGATAATTTTAAGCCGTTATGCAGTGTATCACAAATTTAAAGTAAAACAAATACAAAAGTAAAATTTTATGAAATATTAAGTAACAATCATGATTTTAGTATCTATACATTAGTACTGTATAAGTTGTTTATGTAAAATTGTATCAAACCACCAATAGATGGCGTTGTTCTAATTTCTAAAACACGCTAACGAAGCAACGATGGCGTTCCTATAAGTAGTCAGGAATTTATGTTAATAAATATTCTCTCTTGTTATACAGTCTACTTGAAGTGTGTTTTATTTAACCTATGGACCTGGTTTCGAGTGCGGTGCATTAATTTTGTACAAGTACATCTCTACACTATATCCCTTTTGTTAGTTGTATTACTTTTTATCACTGGATAGTTGTGGAAGAGATTGCTAATTTAATAATAAGACCGTCTGTTGTACGTGCGATCTTTTCAGTAGTATATTTTCTATATCGTTTAGTGCAAAAATAGCAGCGAACAAAATGCCACTTACATAGGAGTATATTCGAATGATAGTCTCTGAAATAAACATTTCTGTACTTTTAAAAATTCAGTGATTTTACAAGATACGTTAACTGTACTGAAGTTTTACTACGGAATCACTGGAACAAAAACAATATCTATCTATTGTGTAATTATCGTCAAACTTGTAAAAACTCCTTCAAAATTGTGCATTTTGTTTTACTGGCATTTTCGTTTAGCTTATCAGTGTTTGTATCGTATGTGATCTCCCTCGCTGTTGTTTATGCAGCAGTTTTTTTTATTTCCGGAATCGTTAACCGTAACGGCAGCTGTTACGACTAGTCCACATTTTCTGTTAATTATGTAATCCACACGAAACTGTACCAGCATTCGTCATCCATCACGAAAGTGAATTACTGTACGGCCTCGATCTGCACGCGGAATTGCTACTTCGTAATTGTTTATTGCTTCTTGTTATTGTTGTATTACAAGAGTTGTATAATTGTATGTAATGTTGTGTTTATTACAATGTTCTTTGTGCATGCTTGCTTGCGTATTCAACAAAATTTAATCTATGTATAATATATAAGAGTAAGTTGACTGCCAGACATTGATGCCGACAGCCGAAACAACTAATCATAGAATCCTGAAATTTCACAGATGGATTCTTTATTAAGCGTAAATGGATACTAAGAAAGGAATTTTCGAATTTTCACTCCTAAATGGTTAAAATGGAATATGAAAAATATTTTTAATTTCATATTTGACATCATTTTGATATATTCGTAATGGTTATTTTGTTTATTAAATTGTATTTTGCGACACCTTTATGAGGTAGGACACATGACTCAAATGATTATAACATCTATATCTGTGTAATACTGTGTTCATGCAATAATAAATGATTTGATTTGAAAATGTGGAAGATATGTTTCGAATTAACATACAGAGTAAAGTAAGAGAACTGTATGATTTATTGGAATGTATTGTATATGAGTATTTTATTTGAAGGTGTTTTAAAGTATGTTTATATATAACTCAGTAATAGAGGTTATTTTATTATGTTTTAATTTATTAGAATATCGGCTTCTGAACGTGCAAAAGTTCGTAAGCAAGTTAATTTTCGTATTCATTATGAAGTTTGTCCTCCACACGAGAATCTCATGTATTGCTTCGTTAAAGCTGGCAGTAATAATTAATACTGTGACGGTTGCGTCATTGGATTAATGATTAATTGCATCCACGGTTGACTGATCGTCGCATTCGTAATTAGACGTTTGATGAACATCTGTTGTCTATCAACGATTGGTTCGATTTGAATATGCAAAAAACAATATCAATAAGTGGCTTGGGACTCATTTGTTTATGGTAAACGAGAATAATTTATGCATTAGTATCGCTAGTTATGCATACTTATTAGAGGTTAAGGAACACATAGTGATTTCCGTTTAGTAATCTTTCAATGCATGAGGTGTTATTAAGTCATTAGTTAGTGACCGTCTGCTTACAGATCTTTATGTATCTGTTAGCTTTCGACCGCTTGGCTTCTGTAGCTCTTCTGTAGCTCATATTACTATACATTATAATAAATCATCTAGTTCTATTTTAACCCTTTGTGTTTATTTGAATCACATTTTAAATGTACCAAAAACATAAAAACAATCATCATCTATTTTATCCCGCTCAGGAGTGGTCTCAAAATTCCTGTCGCAGTGCAAACTTACGCTAAATATATTTGCAAAATCTTATCTGCCAGATTTTGAGATTTTATATCCGGCGGTTTCAGTTTCAACTGTCAGAACCATCATCTCCACATATACATTTTTTTTTATTATGAAAGAGTAAGAAACGGGCATGCAGACCACCTGATGTTAAGTACTCACTGCAGCCCATGGACAACCACGTCCTATCTCAAAAAGAACAGAAGTTCTGTTTAAGGATAGACGCGGATGCGTTCCTACTCTTGAGGACTAAGATGGTCGCCTCGGCGATGTGTATCCGGCGACCACACCTCCCCAACCGAAACACAATACATGAAGAACATGTTGCCGTAAACGGCGGGTTATGAGGGTGGCGGTGGTACCGCCCCGGGCAAGTTCTAACGGTTCTACCACCTATAAATACTTCTTTATATACTTCTATGTCTCATTTTTCATTTATCTATTTGTTTAATATTATTATTATTTATTTTATATTATTTATTTATTATTATTTATTGGTCCTCTGTTCATGTAACAGGCTATTTATTATCTATTATTTTGGAATTAGCAATTACCAAAAATAATTATAATCAATATAACCGCTTTTATAAGTATTTGTTATCATAATACGTATGTTTGTACACTTTATAATACATATGTAAGCTTGTAATTAGCAGGTGAAGTTACATGTGAAAGCTAGTGTTTTATGTTATTGCATTAAACGGTTAAAACATTGTATTATTTTTGTTGCAGGATCTGACCGGTCAGAACAGCAATGACTCGGGCGGCAGCGGCGGCGCCGGGCGCGCTTCCACGCCGCACTTGAGGCCAACGCCGAGCCCAACAGGCTCGAGCGGTTCGCGATCCATGTCACCGGCTGTCGGTGAGTCACTACGGACCGATTAGTCACTGCTAGTCATGGTGGTTACTAGTCTTAAAACACTAGTTCCTAAGAGGCTATTGCTAGTCACTAGTCGCGCAAATCACTAGAAGTTATTCACTAGATATTAAGACGGGTTTATTACGGATTTAGGTAGGTAAGTTGTTTAATTGCGAGTTACTTTACATCGTATTCTCTGAACAGACAAGGCACGGTATTAACACTCAAGCTAGTTATTAAGTGTTATTTACTTATCACTAAGCATTTTAACAAGTAGCGCTTGTCACGAATTACCAACTACTAGTCGTAAGTCCTTAGTGGTTAAATTAGTCAAATATTCTTTCTTAGCATTAGATTATAGTAAAGTCGTATTTGACACAATTCAGTCCAATGAAGGAATCCTAAATGACGTGTCTTGTATATTTACATAAAAAAGGAAAACGATAGAGTTAAATTTTGATACTTGAGCTCTGTAAGAAAACTTAATTTAAATCTCTGTCACTGATGTGGAAGAAATTACAATGAATCGATTGAGATATTGGTCAAACGCAATAAATCTCATGTGAGCCCTTGTAGGCACCATCGTTACTAAAAATATCAGAAGTTGTCATGTGTGATAAGTAATATTAGTAGTGCATCTGTGCTTGACTACAGACAGGTACCAGGATTTTTATTCAATTAAAGTAGCAACAAGAATGCAGTTCACCGGATAACACTGCTGCACGTGGATGTCTGTAAATAACTTGATATAGAACAGAAGTCCCACTTACTAGATTGCTAGATTACTAGAGCGTCGCTACTTTTGAGGACTAATTTGGTCGTCTAATATATAAACGAGGCACCACCCATATTCAATATCTATCGAAGAATTGCCTCCCGAAGGTACCTCGATATAGCCTAATAATAGAAGTAGGGGTTCTACCTGATACGCCTCCCCGGTCGAGCCATATAGGTTCTACCACCTTGACTTGTACTCGGAGTTAGTTACATATGTGCATTCCACGAGCGGTAGTGACCAATTAACATCAAGTGAACTGTTAGCCCGTTTGCTATTTGTATTACGTAAAAAACAAAACTGATACGTAGAAAAATATAAGAAACACTAGTATTTACTCAAATTAAAACAGTAACATGATTACATCTTATCGATATGTAACCTAATAGTTTTTTGTCTACACTTTCGCTGGATAAGTTTGAGTTCTACACATTATTCTGTGTCTATGATAGCGTATCTTGTATCGAAAGCGAATGAAACTTGCCAATGTACGGGAATTGTTAGACCGTTATTTATTAAAGATGAAAAAGATGTGTATTTTGGAGTTTCTTTCGCTGACTCTTCTCCAAAACGTAGGTAACACCTTACGAGTCGGTGGTAGTTTATGAACGTTCAAAAAGAGTTCTGTAAAGAATCTAGTTTGAATAAAAATATTTTGATTTTTAATTTCATTATAAACAGTTACCAATTGTATGTTCGACTACACACATTGTAGTGTTCCTTATTTAGAGGAAACTAAATGAAAATTACTTTTTATTTTAAAAATCTTATAAATTTGAAGGCCTTTTAGTGATACTTCACGCGTCTGCAGACATTGAATTTTTTGGTTTCATTCTTCTGTCGGAATGCCATCCCTAGGTTTTTTCATACTTTCTCTGCATAAATTGCCTTCCAAATACGGTCTGTGTAGGTGCTAATAGATTCGATATAAAATGGCTATGACATCCGGATATTATAACAGTTCCTTCATAAGAGGAACCAAAAAAGTTCAAGAATACGCAATCGATGATCTTTCCTAAACAAAAAACGCCATCACTGTTTACAAGGTTAAACATGTAATGAATTAAAATTGATATGTATGATATGTGTTAGAAAAACTTGGCTCTATTAATGCGCTCTACTACGCCCCAGACCCGATTTATCGACCGCGCAAAAACTTTATCCTTGTATACTTGACAATTCGTTTCCTTATTAAACTAGTAAATAATTTATTTATTCAACCGGCAACCGAAAAAACAAAAGTGACTGACCTGCAAAGTAACCCTAATATTCTAAGGCCAAATGCATTATTTAAGATTGATATCGAAGTGTAGGTATTTGCGTCGAAATATTCTCGCAGCTTAGCTCAAGTGCGTTTTTGTTGCGCTTTGCTACGTACGAACAATGATTGATCGTCTTTAATGTAGAGATGTCCATTAAGACGGATCATTAAGTAAAAAAAATCAAGTGACGATCGAACACGCAGTGCCCTTGATCACCTATCGATTAATCCCATAATGCAGTTTCTCTATAATACACGTCGGCGTTGCGTTGAGCGATGCATTCTCGATTCACTTCAAAGAGCTTAATTATAGCAATCAATGTGTATGTGGCAAAACGAAACCTACAAAGTGACCAACTAATTCATTGTTAACTCTCGTTGAATTCCTTATTTAGTTTTACGATTTATTGTTTAAGAGATTTGATACAGGTGTATTTAGTAATTCTTATGAGGACTGTGTAATTTTTCTTAATTGTGAACATGTGAGATTAATGCATCGGTCGGAAGCATTCCAATAAGTAAAGTATTTCTTCGTAGCATATATCATGTTTTCATTTATTATGTCTCCGGCTTAGGCATATAATCAGTATTGTCTAGCGGGGTGTTGATAGTAGCGTTATTATTTCATAAAATTGGTTAAATAATTTGTACGGACGGGAATGACAGAGTTTTCATTGTTATCAATATTGAACCTTATCGCGCTGCAATAAGAGCTTATATACTTATCGAAGTAGTTTGTCTCGTCTATAGTTTCGCTAGAGGCGTGTTGATCAGATTCATTGTGCATACTTCGTCACTGGCAGACGCGGGCTTTCCCGACATTGACCCACATAGAGCGGGCGCCCAGAGTACACCGTATTTTGCCCCTTTTGCGGGCGCGAACCACCCCGTCCTCCCACCTTATGTACGAGTGAGGGGTGGTCGCGGTATATAGGGCCTCGTGAAAAACTTACCCCCCCAGTCGGTGCGAGCACGCAAAACAGGACCTTCCACCCCCGAGTGTCGACGCGTCGGTCTTGTATGTGTGCCGGACCGTCGCCGTAAATCACATTTTTCAAGTAAACAAAAAAAAAATTGTAGTTTTTTCACCTTTTTTATCTCAGCCGACAAAGCAATCGTGATAAAAAAGAAAAAAATCTGTCGCTTTGATCTACGCGCTATTCTATTCGGACTTCACATAGAATTTACTATAGTTTATTTTAGACAAACTTTTATATTTATACACAATTTGAATCAAAAGTACTATTATGTCATAATATCGGAAAACGCAATTTACACGTATCGCTCGTAAACCTTAGAATAGCAAAATCAGTATTCAATACAAGATCTTTAAAGCTTTGTAGACCCATAAGATTATACTTTTTTTTTATCTATTACCTTCGTTATTAAATGATTTATACAAGCAATGCAGTAACGTCGTGTAACTCTTCGCTTTACCCAGAAGCTTTTCGAAGTCCGAAGTCTAGCTCATCCCCATTTATCTTGTTAATGGACTCAAAAGTGCCATAAAGCCCGACAAGATAATATTCTAACTTATGGCCACATCTCGTGATGTTGTTTCAAGATTTAAGTACATCATTGTGCCTACGCCCACAATCTACAGATTACAAACTTTAAATCTAAATCGCGATAACAAACGCCACACAAGATAGAATATCACTACGCCGTCTGGTAAGAGTTGGTTCTGCATAAGCTTAAAGATATTATACCTACTAAGAGTTCGTCGCGCCATTCGACCCTCAGATATTTCGTCTGAGCATAATTTTCTTTCTCGATTCCGAGATTTATGCAAAGATCTGTAACACCCTTGTAGGGATTCCCTCGGAATGTCCTTGACGAGTTCATTGACTGGGGTCGCCACATTTTACATCTATTTACCTACCTACTTACCCACTGGTACGGGATTGTTTGTCAAGTATATACGCACCCTAGGTATTCGGTTCCCGGATACATTACTACGAGTCCATTCATATTATCCGTCGGGTGGGTTTAAATGGATACCTTTTATCTATGAATGTGTATCGACGCAAATATCTACGCTCGCTAGTTCTATTCGAAAGAATCGATCAATATGTTTGATATAGATATAAAGAAACAAAATATTTATTTAACAAAATAATACCACCTTTGTTATTCAATGTTTTCGTTACCTACTTATCAACTTGAATTGAAATATATTGTAGGTAAAGTTGATTTTTTTTATTTACAGCACCTAGACTAACAACCAAAGTTTTGATTTATGGTAAGTTATGATTAAACAGTAGTTCTCACGAGGACAAAGTTGGAACAATTCGTAAAGTGGCTCGCCTTATAATCGTGAAGCAAGAGGAGTGTTTCGGTTGGAGGTGCGGTCATCGGCTATCCTTAAATAAAAGCAAGGCAAACCTCTTTTTCCTGAAGATTAGCAACGCGTCTATATATAAGCTTGGAAATACATTCCAGTTTAAGTGTTGATGTAGAGGATCATTGGGCTGCAACGAGCACTTAACGGCAGGTGTCCTACACGTCCATTTCGACTCTTCTCAATAACAAAAATTGCCTTAACATTATTTCAGACGAGAACGCAACAGCACTTCGCTGCTGATGTAGGAAAGAAATCTTCGTAGCAGTGTGATGGTGGCACCGAAGGCTTACGTCACACTTATTACAACATTCTCTAGCCTTCAAAACAGAACATAGGACATAGGAACCTTTACATCATTGTTAGAAGCGGTACCACCGTTACACATTACTTCCGAAAAGTTCGATTACCTGTATGTATCGTATGTAAACTTGCCGTTTGAATACTGTGATCATAAATTAAAAAGCGTTATTATTTACTTAATTGCTTCATTTGTATAAGTACTTCCATAACTCTACACAAATTTTTCGAAGGCATTTCTTTAATAACACTTTTATGAGCCTTTACTTTTAAATATTCTTTGAAAATGTATTACAACTCTCCAGATTCAATGTTCAATTAGTTTTAAAAACAAAAATATTTTTTTTACATTTTATTACTACAGATAATTTATACATTTATGAGCTATTGAACAAAAGCATTTTTGATATATGCATTCTAAAAGTGTTGTTCCACGGTTAGATCCTACTCTTCTTTCTCAATAAGTATTGAATACAGATTATCTCGTGGTAGGCTATTCGGGATCCCACTTGGGGTCTGTTATCGTATCCAAAACACCTTTATTTTTCTCATAGTTCATTTTTTCAAGTTCATTATCTCATGATGTATCATAAAACTGATAAACTGTATTGAAAAGTTAACCTTCCTTTTTCAATACTGTTGACCAAGACCAAGCGTTCGAAACAAATGGCCAGTGAAATTAAATCGACTAGAATTTGTAATTGGTTTCGAGTCTGACAACACTGCGCCATTGTTTTATTTCACGCTAAATCTTTTCCATAATAGAAATAGCTCGCCGATCGTAAAGTAAATTTAACGCGAGACACGAACGGAATCTTCGACTTCCAATATTTAAGGCATTTCGCTCGAATTGCTTTCATTTCACGTAATTATTATGCCTCGTGACAGGCGTGCCTTATAAAGGGTTTGTTATTTCATCGCGGAGTGACTGTAACGAACGAACGGTCGAACGGTGCCGCAAAAGCAATCGTGTTTTGTTAGCGTCGTCGATTGCCGAACATGGCTTTCTCAAAACATCGGGTTCGAAGACTGGGCGAGTGGCGACTGTGCCGCCGCCGCATTCGAATACCGGTTATGTGACCGCAATACCCCTTCACACCGGTCCATGTATGCGTTACAGCCACAGCTCTGAACGTTGTCCATTGCTCACTATCCTCGACCAACTCATTTCGTACCGTACGTTAGCTATCAATGGAGATAAAGTTGGAAGTAGTTTGTCGCAGTGACTCGGCGATATGGTAGAAGTTAAACACGACCGTATGACGTCAACCACTCAGCTCGTCGGGCTTCTCGACTCACAAACACCCAGTGAATATATGAAGTCTCATTGGAAAATTATACGAAACGCTCGAGGAAAAAACTTACGCGAACAAGTGAATGATAAAACTTCGATAATATTTTTCTAGATACACCTACATTATCATTTTGATATACAAGGAATTCACGAAAAAAATAAAATAATACACAATAAACTTTAGTTATTGTTTGAAAGATTTACGGTATTATTCTTAATCACCTATATTTGTAATATTTTCGCTCAGAGCTTACGCAAAGTAATATGAAATAATCTAGCACTTTATGGTTAATAAATTTGGAAAATTAATCTGAACATCGTTTCGTTAATTACCACACATAAGTAAGCTACTTGGATATAATTATTTATAATGATTGATTTTGCACCTCACTACGCTTATAATATTATT
>DWON01007177.1:0-13176 GCA_018251015.1 Phocides pigmalion okeechobee
CATTTACAAATTTCACAACTTAGTACACAACAGGCGGACTTATCGCTCAGGCAGCGATCTCTTCCAGCCAACCTATGGAAAAGGTGAAAGGGTAAGGTATGCGACTATAAGGATAAGGAATAAATACCACATTCAAATAAAATTACACATAAAACACATTGCTATGCGTTTGTAACATTTAAATGTAAAATAATACAGACAGGTTATTGCTAAACTGGTACTTAGTCATATTGTGTAACTAGGTTGTAGTTTATTATTGTTTATTGTTCAACCTGGTAGCTAGTTATATCGTACAACTAAATACTAGGTACATAACGATAACATATAACCATTTTGCGATACAAACTGCTTTGCATTTCACTATATAACGGGTGTACACGATTAACGAGTTCTATGCGTCGATATTTTGAACTAGTTACATAATCGTGGTCACGGCTCAACCAAGTTATGACCACGAACTACACTTAGGATAGACAGATTCATCTATTACCAACATTTGTGACAGTTTCCTCCTCCACCGTAGTTCAGTCATGACCACGTGCCGTACAATTGGTTCGAATTATCGGCAAATAAAAATCTTCAATCGTAGTACTCGTTATATCGTAAAATGTATAAATTCTGAGATGTTATTAGTTTACAAAGTGCTATACCCAGTTATAGCATAATCAGGGTAATAGTTATAGAATAACTAGTTATTGTGTAACTACTAGGTACACTATAACCGGTTATAACACGAGTAGGTACTAGTTATCTAATAACTAGCTATAACAACTGAGTACTTAAGTTATGGCCTCAAGTTCAAGATTTACGGCAAATAACATTATTGATACGCACGAATTGGTTTGCTTTCATATTTTTCCTTACTTTGCAAAATGACGTAGACCCATGTCATTTTGCCTCTCCCTATAAAGCAAATTAGATTTATTGTTATTCTTACTCACATGTTATGTAACTCAGGGAAATATATGTTTATTTTTTACTAGCTTTTTGCGATGTAGAACACATTTCCACTCGTTGAAGGATGAGGTTCCATTCGCATCAATTGGACTCGTGGCGATCCTCCATGGTTCGATTTACACGGTCTTTTTTTCCACGGGCGTGCAAGATGCGGAATGAATTTCCTCCTGAGGTGTTTCTGGAGCGCTATGACATGGGACTCTTCAAAAAAGATGCAAAAAGAGCTCTTCTTCAAATTCGGCGATACATTGGCGACTCCTCTGGTGTTGCAAATGTCCATAGGTGATGGTGACTGCTTTCCACTAGGCAGCCCGATAAATGCGCACAAACGTACATACAAATAGACAAAAAATCTACAAGTACTTTTATGAGTTCTATTGCGTTAATCATAACTTGTGATATTTTTATCCACATACATATATGATTTCGATCCTTGGAGAAATGCGGTTACGGGTCAACTGCTATGTAGGAAATCAAGCGTTGCCAAGCGGATCTAATTTAGAAATCGTTCGTATTAGAAGTTGCTTTATGTCTGCGGTATCTCCCCTATATGAACTACTGCAACTATAGTTCTACCACAAATGTCATGTTTTTTATTCTTTCAGTTCATTAATATCAACTCATTGAATTTCCGTATCGATAATCATGCTGTCAATAATACAACCATTGTGTTGCATAGATTTTTCTATTTGCTCTTCGAGAAATTCTCGACAACGCGAGGTCGGGCGATAAATTTTAATCAAAGAGCAAATTGCTTGGCCAGTCGTGATTTCTTTGTTTCCGTTCGGCCGTTACCAACTCACCAGCTAATTTTAATATCTTATTCTCAGTAGCTTTAATTAAGCGTGATGTTTCGAAACATCTGCTCCTGTTGTTCATTACGGATGCTTCTGATGAAATTGTTGTGTTCGAATGATGTTTTATTATTTTAATTTTTATATTTCATGGTTGTGTTCGTTTTATTATTTATTAGGTTTGTTTGTACTTTACGTTACAACGGCGTTACTTTTAAAGATTTAAAATATCGATTGATTACAAAAATATTGAAAACTTGAAACTAATTATTATACGACCTTAACATAACAGGTAACGTTACGGAACCATCCGTGACTATATAAAATAGTGGCAAGAACACTAGCCACATTCCCAAACTGAATAGCAATCACAATTCTCTCGGCAAGTAAGATCCAACCCTCTTGTTACCAACAGTGTCGATCTAACGCATTTTTTTTTGGCTCTCTACCCCCACCCCATTTTTAAGAGCTCAAATAGGTTTTCAGTCGTGTTTGTCATTGTACATGGATTTCTATGTGCTGTGACTACTTAACATCAAGTGGTTTCCATGCTCGTTTACTACTCTTGTTATATAAAAAAATCTTATTTAAAAAAAACAGTAGACCTACTAGTGCTAATTATAAATAGTGTTTACTCAAACCAACTCTATGAACAACTACGTGATATATCAAACCACAATTTGTTTTTACAAACTCGCAAAGAAGGTCAGTCCATAATAAATTTAATCAAAGAGCAAATTGCTTCGTTAAATTTGTCATGTTTGGATTTTGTGCACGCGTGTTTATTATGTAGCGATTTCATTGTTTGTATTGCATTGTATTGCATTGTTTATTTTTATTACTAATACTATCCATCCGGCCCAGCTTCGCTCCGGTAATAGAAAAATAAAAATAAAGGTAAATATAAAGGTGGTAGAGCCGTTACAGCTCGCCCGGGGCGGTACCACCGCCACCCTCATAACCCACCGTAAAGCAACATGTTCTTCATGTAATGTGTTTCGGTTTGGGAGGTGTGGTTGCCGGACACACATTATTGGAGGCGACCTCAAGTGTAGGAACGCATCCGCGGCCATCCTTAAATAGAACTTCTGTTCTATTTGAGATTGGACGTGGTTGTCCATGGACTGCAATGACCACTTAACATCAGGTGGCCTGCATGCCCATTTCTTACTCTTTCATTATAAAAAAAGCAAAATAGAGTTTATATTTACTTACATAACTTATCTTTCACACATACAAGTTTATTACCTAATTGCAAAAACTAACAATAAGAAATATCTATCTCACGACGACCGAATTACTATACTTATTTTTAGTATTTAATTTCTCGCCCAATTTATAGAAAGAAATTTATCTTATTATGCACTAAAATCTTCCTGAGGAATCACTCTACCTGTTGTTGAAAACTATGAGAAAATCCTTCCAGTACTTTTTGAGTTTACCGTGAATAGACAGACGCGACGGGGAACTTTTTTTTATAATATTTAGAGATTTGTAACTTCATGTTTTTAGAGTAACAAAGTATGCAGTCCGTGGACATTCATATACAACCTTAAACAGGACTAAAGTCTCTTCGGACGAAAATAAATTAATCTCTTGAAAAATGGGCACTTCGCTAATACGAGTATGTGTTCAGAACTTCTCTTCACCAAACGCAACCTCATTGAGTTTTATTATTCGGTCATACTTCTCCGATCAAAATTTACTTTTACCAGCTCACCGATCTATAAGTATAGCATATAGATTGTTACATTTTGTGTACATTTTAACTGTAAATAAATGTTTTTTTAAATTGTTAAGACTGTTCTTTACTCTTAACAAAATAAGTTTACGTAGCGTATATACTTTTTAACAAAATAATGCTTTTTAAATTCACATTTTCCTTATTTTACGATAAAAATCGCTGTAGAGTTTTGAGTTTAACGTAAATGCTGCCTCTAGAGTATTTTCGGCTGTAATGTTAATAAGCATTTACTGTTCGTAGCTTTAAGTAGAAATTTATTTGTATATCATCAGTGTTATTACTTAGGCTCAATCTCTAAATATTATAAAACAATGTCCCCCGTCATGTCTGTCTGTTCAAGATAAACAAATAAATCAAAATGTACTGCACAGATTTTCTCAGCGTTCAACAACAGGTAGAGTGTATCATGAAGCAGGTTTGCAAATCTTAAAACTAATTATAATAAAAGCCCCACCTAAACGATTTAAAGGGAGTCCGTGCCCATGCGGCATGACAAGAACGCTAGCCGCATTCCCGCACTGAATAGCAATCGAAATCCTCTGCGAGATGAATCAGCTGACTGATCAAAATAAGACTAATTGTTTAAAATCAAAACCACATATTTGTTCAAAATTGTAATTATATCTAAAAGTACGATATTAAAACAGTACAAATTCTTGGTAGAACAATTCATAATAAACTGCGGAAGTAAAAACTCCTATGCTCTGTAACGTTTCAGTACTCAAAGGAAGATGAAAAGATGCTGCGTTTTCTTGAGCACAATAAGAAATACGTCATTATCATACGGGAAGCTAATCTCAGCTCATTTCACGGTGGCATTCGCCCTTTCCTTTTGTGAGTTTTGATCTCAAAACTATTGTTTCACTCCTAAAGAGCAACTATATTAAGTTAGAACTAGAAATATTTAACCCCGTTAACAGTAAGGCTGACTACGGCATGAATTTCATTTACGATTTAAAATAATCTTTACAAAGTTTGTGGGTAGCGTTCTTGGCACCACGCAAGGGCACGGACTCCGTTTAGATTGTTTAGGTTAGTCTTGACGTTTTCATTATTGTAACATGTTTAAAAAGTATAAAACAACGTCGCTTCCGCCGTTTTTCAAACTACGCAACAGATTTCAATGCGGTTTTCATTAAGAGATAAAATAATTCGGGGGAAGCTTTCTTAAAAAAAATAAAAAATCAATAAAAAGTCAATATTTAAGAGAAGATTTTAATTTATCATATGTGTATTTAATTTATCATATAACGAGGAAATAATTATTTTCTTCTCGATAAACGGTCTGCAGTAGGTAAGAAAAGTAGTTAAAAATCTCGGCACCGTTTGTGATAATTATGTGGCTTTAAACAATCATTGTTTACAGCTACATTTTATTTTTCGTCTTATACAAGTTCACTATTTTTTCTTGAGCAAGAAAATAGTTTCTCGCCAATCGGTTTGCAGTGAGACAAATAGATAGGAAAGTTGAGACAATTTGTGATACATACATTTCATTAAATTGTCAATGTTTACAACGATTTTTTTTCATTACCTTATGCGAGCACTTGACTTTTCTTGATCGAGAAAATAATTAATCGCTTATCTCTTAACGTCTACAGTAAGACAACTATCTAAGAAAGTCTGTACAATTAACAAAGCGACTGTAATTACGTTTGTACGGAAAAATGTTTCAAAGGCTGCTCTTTCACGTAATTGAGAGGCGGAGAGGAAGCAGTGGGGAATGAGGATGCGTATTGAAACCACATGTGACTTAATTAAGTGAACGAATGCCGCAAAATGGGAATGTAGCGTTGTTTTGAGTATATAGGGTGTCCTACGCCTTATACTATTAACTATCTAAATCGGAATCGAAATGAAAATCGAAGTCGACGCCGAATCGAAATCGACATTGACATCAAAATTGAAGTCGAAGTCAAAGTTGAAGTGTAATCGAAATCGAAACCGAACCTGAAATCGGAATCGAAATCGAAATCGAAAACGAAAGCGAAAGCGAAAGCGAAATCAGAATCCAAACCGCAATCGATATCGAAATTGAAGTCTAAATCAAAATCAGAATATGTAATTTAAAGTAGATTCTTTAGAGTACTCTTTTCGAACGTCAATAAACTATTACAGACGATAGGTGTATTGTTTTCGAGAAGAGGCGACTAAAGTAACTCCAAACTTAAAATAATCAGAAACAAAATTTTAACACGAAATTAATCGCATAATAACTTCACTATAATACAATAAACGCGCTTAATATAAAACAAAATAATATTAAAGCGAAAACATCAGAAAGAAAAGTACGATAAAAATATCATCTCAAATTAATAGACAATTTAATACTTTTGTACGTGTAATCATAAATTTATAGGTGTTAAAATTTATACAAAAAGCGCAATCGTGAAATTAAACGAAAAACATTCGCAGAATATAAATATTTATCACCGTTTGTACAATGCGAGTGTAAACAAAGAAATCGCTGTAAAAAGCGGGTATCGGCACCAAACAGCGGGTGCCTTGTAGATATCACCCATTATTTACGTCGGAAACAATAATATGAATTTGTAAAACGAATACGCACAGAATAACGGTTTCACGCTTCTGTAAATTTACATAATATTCTCGCTCGGCGGTAACATACAACTGAAAGTGGACTTAAAGTCGTAAGTGGTAGAGATTATGTCGCATCGTCGTTATGCAGGAGCAAAGCGCTTTTGCGCCCGCTTTTATTACAAATTTCATAGCACTTTTGGGTTGAAAGTAATGGAAAAGTGGTAATGAAACGGGTTTTTTGTGGAAACACTCGGACTTTTGTTCTTGCGTGTTGGCGTTGTCTGCATGTCCACGACTCAGTTTACCATAAATACAGAGTTTGCGATTACATTTTACATTTACAATGATGAAAATCTTAAAACAAATTATAATAAAAGTCTAACCAAAATATCTAGTGGGAGTCCGTGTCCATGCGGCATGGTTCCAAGAACACTAGCTAATTTCCCGCGTTGAAAAGCAATCGCGTTTCTCTGCGCGAGATGAACCAGTTCTCTTGTCATCAGCAGCATCAATTAAACGTTGTACTGATTGAAAAAAAAATTGAATTAGAAAAAAAAATTGATACGGGGACCCGAAGGGCCAAAGGTTCCAAAGCCAAGCGCAACAATTATGCAATCACTGCTTAGTGAGACATTTACTCCATGTTAGTCATTTCGGTGTTTGTAATGTTTATTTCTCTGGCTGATATTACGAAATATTAAAAAATGAAATGGTATAACTAATTTGTATTTTTCTACATAACCTGAGTAATTTCAGTTCTCTACGAAGTATTTTGAACTATTGTGAGTACGAAACTTAAGATAGGAACTCGCCGAGAAGGGCCATGAGTAAATCGCACATGCATGCATGTATGCATGCAAGGATGCATGCACGCAAGCACGTATGCAAATATGCACGCATACTCGGATACACGCATTCACGCATGCACGTATATACACGTAACAATTAATTATACTCGTAGTAATAATTTCATGCCTTCATATTATAAATATTTATTTTAATTCTGAAATAATAAATTTATTACTTTAGTACTATAACTTATAAATAAGTAAATAACAAAGGACGTCAACTAATAAATAAAGTTAAGCAATTTTGCGAAGTAAATGAAATTTCGCAATTCCTTGAGAAGCGTCCGTTATGGACAGAAGCAGATGTTACAAACATCACGTTTTAATTAAGGGTTTGGAGGAATAAGATATTATAATTAGCTGCGGAGTCTCTGCTAATGGCCGCGTGGAAACAAAGAAATGGCGATTGCCGAAGCAATTTGCTCTTTGATTAAAATTTATTGTCTCTGATCGTTCTTTGATGGGAATTTCCTAAAGCATAAATAGAAAAACTTGCGGTCTCTGCCGGAGCAATTTATTTTATGTTCTTGAATTAATGGAGAACCTTTTTTTTGAGGAGCGAGTATTTAAAACGTGCATTTTTTCATAGTTCGGCAGAAACAGACGAACATTAAGGTCATCTGAAGGTCATCTTAAGATCGGTAGTGATCGCTGCAACCCAGGTACATTCATACTCGATCTTAACCAGGACTAAACTCATACCTTATTTATTCGTTCGTACGTTCCTCCGTTCACCCACTATTTCTTTCATTCCTTCATTAATTTATTTATTTACTGTCAAGAACGCTTTATCATAACTTACCAACCTTAACAAACAAATTGACATAATAAAGAAACACACCAATATTATTATTTCAATTTCACTGTCAAAAATTACAACCGGTCTCAAGAGTATTAAAAAAATGGTTGGTAGAATGGTAGATCGATGGGGAAGGTACAACCACTCATAATCCAACTCATACTTAATGCAACTGATACTTCGGTTGCGGATGTCGTTGTCGGTTAAACTTGAAGCGAAGCGACCAAATCAATCCTCAAGCGTAGCAACGCAGTTACATACGAGCTGAAATAGAACTTCATTCCTCAAACGTAGCAACGCATCTACGTACGAGCTTAGATAAGACTTCAGTTCTCAAGCGCGGTAATGATTTTAACTACGAGCTTAGATAGAACGTTACTCCTAAAGCGTAGCAACGTATATATGTATGTATGTGGAACTTGATTCCTCAAGCGTAGCAACACGTCTACGCACGCGCTCAGATAGAACTTCAGTCGTCAAGCGTAGCAACGTATCTACGCACGCGCTCAGATAGAACTTAAGTCGTCAAGCGTAGCAACGTATCTTCGAACGAGCTCAGATAGAACTTCAGTCGTCAAGCGTAGCAACGTATCTATGCACGCGCTCAGATAGAACTTCAGTCGTCAAGCGTAGCAACGTATCTATGCACGCGCTCAGATAGAACTTAAGTCGTCAAGCGTAGCAACGTATCTTCGAACGAGCTCAGATAGAACTTCAGTTGTCAAGCGTAGCAACGTATCTACGCACGCGCTCAGATAGAACAGAAGTGAAGTAAGTAGATGTCGATACTGAATCCACTACTTACTGGTAACATTAGGTGGCAGATGCGTTTGCTACTCTTATATTAAATAAATGCTTGAGATCCAAGATAGTCGCCTCATGTTTAAGTGGATCGATAATGTCTATATTTAGTTTAACAGAAACTTTATAACTCACACGTATATATTCCCGTGTTAGATATACACTCGTCAGATTAATGAATAACACACTATACAGTATTCAGTGAAAAAACCGCCACAACATCAATCCACTTAGCCAGAGAACATTAGATTGAAAAAACTTACACAAATCCAAAAGAATGTTTGCAATTTCCATAAATGGGACGCCATTCCATCGTACAGCCCATAAAAACACTGGATTATTATATTACATGACAGGATAAGGTAAAAGGGATCGTATTCCATGGAGATAGAGCAGAATTTTCTGTGAAACGTCACTCTTTCGTACTGAGAATTCAAACGAGAACGATTTTTTATAGCCCTCAAGTAACAAGGCAGTACAGAAGTATAGCTTAACTTATTTAGTAGAGAGTGGCGTTCATCCCAAATTATTACAATCGGCCTGCAGTCCCACTGTTGGGCATGAGTCTTCTCTCAGAAATAAAAGTGAAGCCCACAGTATAACATAAGCTTTAAAAAACTTTATTACCCAAGTGTGACGATTTATTATCTTCACATTTGGGTACTTAGTAATGAATTTAATAAGTAGTAATTACCTGTTTGATTTTAATAATGATTGTGAAACTTTTATTCTGTGAAGTCCGAGTGCCAAAAAATCAATCAATTTGCCCAAGTTTAAGCGGTGGTGCCGGTGACAAGAGGACTGATTCATTTCGTGCACTGCATTTCTTTATTTATTCAGGGCGAGAATGCGGTCAGAGTTCTTGGCACCAGGGCACGGACGCGCAGTGAATTACAACTACTATTTAACACGGGAATCTGTCCCGCGTTTTTGTCACACCGAATGGGAGCGGAAGTCCGGGAAATTAAAAAATGTGTTAAACATTAAATAGTAATTTATTCAAGAAAGGTACTGAAACACTCCAGTTCCGGAAAATAGGTTTCCATTTGACGTAATGGACTAATTGAAAACCTTTACACGGACTCGTCAGTGTCTCAGAATATCTTAGTACTTCGCCGTTTTTATTCAATCACTTAATTATTATTCTAAACTTGTTGGAGTGAGTTATTTTCGTATTTACACGCTTTTATTAGCTTCAATCGTATGTATATGTGTGCGTTCTTGCGTGTGTGCGTGTGTGCGTGTGTGCATATCTACGTATGTATGTATGTTTGTAACGGAGACTTTGAACACGATTTTGACGTACTTCAAGATGTCTAATCAATCTGAAACTTTCCATCCTTATCAAGGACCGATGACAATGCAATAATATGAAAAAAGGAAAAAGAATAAAAACACGCTTTTATAAAAAAAAATGTAACGAAACAAAAGGTGTAAAATGTATTACAATATAAAAACGTGGGGTGCAAGGTGTCAATAGATCACTGAAAAAGCAACCGACAATTTTTTTACATTTGCAGATAGGTAGAGATATGACTCAGCCCTCTCGTAATCAGCGTCAATTGATTAATGTCATAGTTTACTAACCTTATTCATGATGGAGACATATCTGTAAAAGATAAAAGGTATGAATAAGTACTTCGTATCTAAAATAAATCTAAATATATAAAGCAGTTTTCACGTGATACGGATAAAGGTACACCTTTATAATTTTACCTATTTGGACTAGCTGTGTCCCGTGGTATCGCTCGCATTTAAACCGTTTTACAACGCCACATCACCCGCCCGTCACCACCATCACCTTCTGCAATCGTTTGACCGATTTTAACACCGTCATTCCTTCTGACTGACTCGTTGATAGCGAGTACCTTTTTTAATGAAATATAGATTTTTACTGTGTACTGGATACTTACGATGAACTATTATGGAGTACCTATTAAGGGTGGGAGGACTATAGTTCGGCCGAAGAGGTACTACCTCTGCCCCCATAATCCGCCGTAAAGCATTAATTGTGATTCAGTTGGAGAGGTGCGCGTGCCGGCTATACTTTGAAGTGAGGTGACAGTCTTAGTTCTCAGGAGTATCTACGTTCGGGCAAAGATAGAATTGTGGTTGTACGTGAATGTCCATGGGCTGCGACTACTTAACATCAGGTTGTTCGGATGTTCGTTTGCTACTCTTCTCACATAAAAAACATTAATCGGATTGACGACGACCCATGCAACTGGTTTAAAATCGGCAATTAAAACTCGTTAATCGAGAGTACCCAGAGTGTATAAATTCCACTATGATATTAGGTTAAGATTATACCCAAACTAAAATAAGCTTTTAAAAGCTATTCCATTGTCAGGTCCTAACCGAATATAACTGGTAACACTTAACGGAGTCTCAGCATTACAAAACTGAATTTCGTACAAACTGAAAATGCAAGCCTCAAAGGCAAAGCCTTACTTGACCGACTTTCAAAATGGAGTGCGGCCCAAATCCGGGAAATGTAAACAATATCCCGGTATAAACGAGTGGACGCTTCAGTTTGTGACTGCACGGAGCGAGTTAGTTGGAATTCAAAATAATTTTAACTAAAATTTATCGACCTCAAAAAAATGCATCTCCTATACAAAAAGATGTTCAAAAAGTTGCTATTCTCTTTCAACACTTCAGTTGGAAACTGTACAGAGGGATTTAGCAGGAATTGAACTAAAATATAATTTAACTAAAATTTATCGACTTAAAAAAAATATCTCCTTTGCAAAAAGAACTCCAAAAAGATGTTAATCTCTTTCAAAGTTATATATTTATATGATTATATTTCTCAAAGATATACTTCTTCTCTTTCTACTTCCTCGTAGATATCTTTAAGGATACAAATATGTGATCAAAAATATCAACACTTCAGTTTGAAACAGAACAGAGCGATTCAGTTGGGAATTTAAAATAATTTTAACTAAAATGTTTCGATTTCAAAAAAGGTCATATCCTTTGCTACCCCTAAAGTTGTCAATTTCTTTCAAATATGTTTACTTATATCTTTCTCAAAGATATATTTCGTGTTCCTCATAAAAACCTTTAAGGATGCTTAACATTGCCTAATTTATTTTATTCTCTAAAAATATTAAGATATCGTTAATTTACCAATAAAGAGATGACTCAAATATAATTTGAACTTAAATTCAGAATAAATTTTCATCCCAAGAGATGTGTAAGGCTGGTGGATGGTATGCAAAGTCATTTGCTACTTCTTGTATGCGTTCCCAGCTGGGCATAGGCCTCCTCTTAAGGCCACTCAGACCGGTTCTGTGCTGCATCCAGAGGTTACCCGCAACAACGCTATTTTACATAATGAAGTAGTTATACTTTACTAGCTTTGCCTGTGACTTTGTGTGACTATTTTTATACATTTTCACGATATGAAATAACTTAGGCATACATGCATCCAGTCATTATTTAATTTTTCGCCCAATTTGCAAAAAACTTATTATGAACTTAACTTATTATGCACCAAAACCTTCCTCAGGATTCATTCTAACTGTTGTTGAAAACTGTGCAAAAATACGTCCAGTACTTTTTGAATTTATGTGAACAGACAGACAGATGCGACGAGGGATTTTGTTTTATAATATTTATAGATATATTCTTGCGTATTTCATATAATATAAAAAATGGCCCAGACATTTTAGTCCTCCAACGTTTGGGACTCCGGCCTCTGTTTCGACATAACATTACTCTTACAGAATTACAAACTCGGAAACTACGCAGATTTTAATCAAAACAGAATTACAAATGAAAATATGCATATAATTCTCTCTCTGAATAAAAATGTTTATACAGCAGTGGATAATACGTCGTATGTTAACTAAAAACTCAGAATTAAGTTTAAAAATAAAACTAGCCGCGACTCAATTATTTGAATCCCATTTGCATTTGAAAACCTTTCACAACTAGTTATGTGACAGAGCCATAGAGTTATTAACATATGGAAATGATTGTTACTGGTAAAAAGCATTTAATGTATGAAAAATACATATTCAGAAAGAGAGTATATTGTTCATTAAAGTTATATGAAGAACAATAAACCGTTGTACCATATATAGGAGAAGATTTTTTTATGTGAAAAGAGTAGCAAACGAACTCTTTTTTGAACGTCAATAAACTAACACCGACTCCTAAGGTGTTTCGTTTTGGAGAAGAGGCGGCGAAAGGAATTAAAATACATTATACTTGTATTATCATAAATGTTAATGGATTATTGCGACGTAGTATTAACATAACAGAATATTAATGCAACGGTAATTTCTATTCCATATTCGCGCTGTGGTCAGGGACAACGCAGGTGCACTACGAGATTTGCATATGCCAGTTCATATGCACCGCATATGCGAAAGAACGCAAAGACGTAGCATATGTTAATGCTGAGTGCACTACAGACGAAACATGAACGTGCTTGGACGTGACCGGAATATTCGGGCAGGTAATTAGCCGGTCAATGCATGCGCATGCATTGCATTAAACATGTTCTGAAGATTACGGGGAAATAAATTGTATGACGTTATTAACTTGTTTTCAGAGCAATGAAATTCATTTTACTGTATACCGAGTTCTCACGATAAACGGTTTTTTAATAATCTTCCATATTAATAAACTCACACGAGTGAAAAGTGAAAAGGTCTAAAAGGTGGTAGAGCCGTTAGAGCT
>DWON01007178.1:0-13176 GCA_018251015.1 Phocides pigmalion okeechobee
CAATTAAAAGGGGATTTGCATAAGCGCTCGCTTCGGCCGACAAAGAATGGAAATAGAACGCTTCTCGTTAGCGCGAACCGACCCTCGAGAATGGAGCTTGGAAACTATGGTAGAAAATTGGATACCGAGAACAATCTAATACCTTACATATCTACACTTTGCCAATTATTTTGAGGCCCATTGAACCGCTAAACGGCTTTTGATGTTTGTGTAACAAATATTTTACTTATAAAGGTAAAAAAGTGAGCAAGTTTCATAGGCACGCTTATATCTGAATAGCTGGTGCCCGCGACTACGTTTACATAGGCTTTAAAGTTTCGGGTATTTCCAGATTTTCTAACAGCCTAGTTTTCATTCACACCCGTAACTTTCAAATTGACATAATTTTTTTGTTTATAAGCCGATTGAAATGAAACCAACTGTATTTTTTTAGTTAAAACTCACTGCATTACATTAGTAACCGTTCTGATACCGGTTAAGCCCTTTCTGAGATTAGCGCGCACAAACGCACAAACAAACAGTCAAAATGTTTCAACAATTGAATTCAGCTTTATTGCTTTAATGAAGGCCCCTAATAATATTTGTTCTCATATATCTTCCATGCAGCAAGCAATTAGTTACAATTTCATTATTTGTTTATATTTGCAAAAGTGTATCTCTGCTTTCTTTTAGTTCAAAAACGTGATAAAACATACTTTCGCAACCATTCGATGTTAATCCTCAACAATGCTAACACAAGAGTGTACGGTGTTTTAGTAATATTTTTATCAATTTCTTTACTACCAACTCTGATAAAATCAAACTAAACCAAATTACCCAAACAAATTTAAAAGATACATAAAAAGAATCAATAGTAGAGGTCGATTACAAATTCAAAATCTGGAAACCGATTTCAGAATCAATAAGCCAAACAGAGGAAGTGAATTTGATAGAAGCAATTAAAAGGGGATTTGCATAAGCGCTCGCTTCGGCCGACAAAGAATGGAAATAGAACGCTTCTCGTTAGCGCGAAACGACCCTTGAGAACGGAAGTTGGAGACTATGGTGGAAAATCGGATACCGGTAACAGTCTTATCTACCACCTTATCTACAGTCAGTTATGCCGAGACCCATTAACTGTCAAACATTTGAATTTGAATTTCACTTGCTCATGGTCATTTAACCCAATCGTTGGGAATTACGTTACTATATGAATAAGATACTTCAATACATTAATTACCCATATTTTAAAAAATACAAAAATACAAAAGGGTTTTTTTTTCATAAATATATTTACAATGATGAAAATCTTAAAACTAATTATAATAAAAGCCTAACCCAAACAATCTAAAGAGATTCCGAGCGCATGCGGTATGGTTCCAAGAACAGCTGCATTCCCGCGTTGAATACCAATTGCAATCCTCTGCGCGAGATATGAACCAGCCCTCTTGTCACCGGTAGCGTCGATCAAACGTGGTACTATTTGTTTGAAAATTTAATGTATAAATACAGGTGCTTTAAGCCTATTGACAATTTATAATATAAAAATAAAAGTAAGTAATTACTCACAATGATAAAGTGTAATGACGTTAACCGATTACACGATTAAGTAAAGCTAATTTGGCGGAGATGATACAAACGTCTAATTATATGTCTAATTACATAATACAGATTTTACGACTGACTACAAATGGAAGTTAAATGTTCATCGTTATCGCATAACCTCGAGTGAAAACGGGAATTGGAAGCAATGTGAGGAAATTGGAAAGGGATAGCACAGCGCAACTTAATTTACACTTTGTCAATTGTAAAGTTCTTATTACAGCAGTACTTTTATATCTTTTTGAGAATATATCACTTTTCTAATTTAGTGCTGTTGAGTCCCGAAATGAAATGTCTAATGATGTGCCGGCTAGACAGACATCTAAATAATGAATTTAGATTTTTGTTCTAAGTCTGGGTTTTTTGTATTCGTCTTCATATCTTTCGTGTTAAACTTGACAAATAAAATGGTAGTCAAGGACTATAAAGTTAAAATGTAATGATTTATTTATTTTAAACTTATTGTAAAGATTTTTCTAAAATCATTTACAAATCGTTTATAAAAAACTAAATTAGTGAGAATAAGTGTCGTTAATTTCACGAAAGGTGAAATATTCGGTAGAAGATTTTCTGAAAAGCCGATAAAGATTGAAAATAAAATGCAGTTCGTTAGTGTGAACCCGCACCTCGAGTGGTGAAAATTGGAATAAATGGTTGAAAATTGGAAACTGACAACAATCTGCGACTTAATTGCGATTTTACCCTGTGTGCTCGCCTCGAGTATTTTGAGAAAGTATATTTTGAAATCAAGTACCGTATAACGTTTTTTAAAGAAATGACATAGCAAGCAAATATGAAAATACATCTGATAGTGACAATGGTACCCATGAACATTTGTGAAATACCAATGTTGTGAAGTCACAATACCCTTAAGGAACGCCAGATGTTCTTTCTTTGTAACGACATTATTTATTACAGATACTAAACACATATTAGCTCAAATCAAATAGATTAAAAATACACGTAATATCTTGCCGAACATCTATAGCATGTATCACGTAGTCTCCATTTTCATTTCATAAATATAAGAAAATGGCAGTTCAGTCAATTCAAATACAGACATTTTTTATCTGTATAAAAAATAATTACATGATTCATAATATACATGTGTAAATGTGATGTGTGAACTTACCACACCACCACTTGCAGGTGAGAGAACTATAGTTCGACCGGTACCATCGCCGCCCTCATAATCTGCCGTAGAGGTGCGGTTGCCGGCTATACTTTGAAGCGAGGCGACCATCTTGGTCCTCAGGAGTATCAACACATCTGCGTACGAGCTCAGATAGTCGGCCGTGTTTATGGTTGTACGTGGATATCTATGGGCTTCAACTACTTAACATCAGGTAGTTTGCATGCTCGTTTGCTATACTTCTAACAATAATAAAAATATTTAATACCAAATACCTCCCATAGGGGAAAAACAGTGCGATTTTAAACAACTATACTGGTGAAGAGCACTTCAACGCGCAGTCGTAAATTGCTCAATTGCTGTTTGCGAAGTTGAAACGAGCAAACTCGTATGGTAACAGTATTTTTAATTAGTCTCGATTTTGTGGAATCACGTATAATTTACGAAGACGAGTCTTCTCCCGTGACGATTGTCGTGGGTGCCCACATGCGAACGTTATTTGGGGGTTCGGTAACTAAAGTTAAAATCGGCACGTTTTTTGGGGATCCATAACTAAAAAATAAAACCAATATGTTTTTTGGGGGATGCCTAAGTAAAAATTAAAAGTAGCACATAATTTGGAGTATCGGTAGTAAAAAGTAAAGGTAAAACCGGAGCCCCTATTAATTTTTGTCCGTATGTGCTAACAAATAAACAAATGATTTTTGTAATTTATACATATTTACTAATTTATTTACTATAGCCAAGATTTTACTTTATATATAGGTCAAAAAATCTGGTCTGACACGCATTTGGTTTTTATAATCTTATTATTGTTTTTCATATGTTGACCTTAATGCAAATGATGTCTTCTTACAATTAATGTTGTCATGAACACGAACAGCCAAGCTCGGGGACTACAAAAAACTACTAATCACTAGACAATGACTTATGTAATTGTGTACATATAGATTAGATAAGACAAAAAACGAATACTCTAAGTGCAAATGTATGTCATAAAAATATATAATCCGTAATTACGATGTGACGCACGCTGTGACGTTGTAAGTTTTAATAACCGCCATTTTGTTCAATCATGTACAAGGGACATCCATCTTGTTTGGAAACTCAAACGCAGTGAGCACGGTAAAACACTTAGTAGGAGTGGCTTTTGTCTAGAAATGGATTTCTAAAAGCTGATAGATATCATACAAATAAAATGTCAACTCTAAGCACAGATTTATTTATTACGATGTGAAGCTCGCAGTGACGTTGTAATTTTTAATAACCGCCATTTTTTTCAATCACGTACAAGCGGCATCCATCTTGTGTTTGGAGACTCCGTTCGTTTAACGAATGAAATATTGGACGCTGCTGCTACAACGTGACAAGGAATTATTACCAACCCCATATCCTCGTTACTGGATGTACAGTTTTTGAAATGGGGTGGAGAGATCGTGCCCGAAATAAAGAAAGACTTTCTATGTAAGTGGAAAGTATATCATTATTACCCCCTTATGAAGAAAATATAAAGATTACGTTTTTATTAATAACTATCACATTTACAATGATTCAAATCTTTACACTGTCTTTACACTAACTATAATAAAAACCTAACCTAAACAATCTAAAGGGAGTCCGTGCCCATGTGACATGGTTTCAAGAACACTAGCTGCATTACCGCGTTGAATAGCAATCGCAATTCTCTGCGCGAGTTATGAACCAGCCCTCTTGTCATCCGCAACGTCGATTAAACGTTGATTACATTTGATGCCATGCAAAAGAGATTAATTGTAAAAATAATAATAATTGCAGTTGTCTTTACGCCTTTTAATAGTAGACACGATTATTGTTGTTCTAGGTTGTTCTAGGTTGTTGGTGTTCTAGGTCTTATCTTTGAAGGAAGTAGAAAAAAATCTATTTATTTTCATACAATAGAAAATATTTTTAAAGTCAAACACGAATAATTGTATTATACGTGAATAGTTATGGTAATGGTTAAGGTGTTCACATCACCCCGTACTCGTTAGGCCAAGAAATAAACTGTACGTATGCATTGTATTTCATTAAAGGTGATAAAACTCTTTGTAACTCGAAAACTTTAGTCCTTACTAATTTATACAATTGTAGATGTATAAATTAGTAAGGACTAAAGTTTTTTCACATTGCCTCGCTCTTATTATACACGGTGGGCACCCTTGTTTCATACGCGGCCCTTTCAGGACCCTACAAAGTATTTTAATTAGTGGAGTTTCTTTCCACGTTATAATATGAAACCACAAGACATTTCTGAGATTCGCACGCTAAAGAAGGCAACGATAAAGGACGTAAGAAACTCAAGTATGTACCAAACGAGTATATTCGTACTAGTTAGAACTAAATTAACGTACGTAGTCTGTTTTCCTTCGTATACAATTTTCTTTAAAATTTCGAAATTATAATATACCTATTGTTTGCATAAAATCCATGGGACAGTTTCTCATCATTGTCCATAGGTTATTGATATTAAAAAAATACAGACTTTAATGTACTATTTATTCAAAGTAATATTTAATGATCAAATATTTTGGTATTAACCAACTTCAAATAAAAATATATATTTTAGTTTATTTATATATTTTCATTTCATTTTCCGCATAATTCGGTTACTTATTAACTATATGTATATTTTTATGATTAAAAAATATTTTTATGGTTAATTAATTATTGAATTACTATCTATGAGGAAAAAAAACGTTATGTAATTTCTTTGAATATTTTTTTATTAAAAATATTTTTTTTGTAACTTTATTTTTCGGTGCAATCTCATATTATAAAGGCAATGGCGCAGTTAAATACAACATTTAACAGTAGTAGAATTTCTTATTTTTTTTAAGAAATAAGTCTGTGGGCTTTGTTTTAAATAAAGAACGTATAAAAAATTTTACTAAAGGTGGAAGAACTATAGTTCAACCGGGGAGGTACCACCGCCGCCCTCATAATCCGCAGTAACGCATTACTTGTGTTTCGGTTGGAGAGATGCGGTTGCAGGCTAGAATTTAAAGTGAGGTGAACATCTTAATCCTCGGGGGTAGCAACGCATCTACGTACGAGCTCAGATAGGATTTCGGTCGTATTTGTGGTTGTACGTGGATATCTATGGGCTGCGGCTACTTAACATCAGATAGTTTGCATGGTCCTTTGTTACTCTTCTCACATAAAAAAACTTCAATCGCATTACTTCTACACAAACTATATTACGCAATGCAAATGACATAGCTTATGTCGTACACATAAAATACATCCTACCAGTTCTAGCGGTTTCAAAGTCGATAAACGTAGATGCTATAATAGGGTAGGGTAAGGATAGCT
Source organism: Phocides pigmalion okeechobee (assembly GCA_018251015.1). Lineage (NCBI taxonomy): Eukaryota > Metazoa > Arthropoda > Insecta > Lepidoptera > Hesperiidae > Phocides > Phocides pigmalion. The sequence goes on from DWON01007178.1 coordinate 6,044, forward strand.
CAGAAACACGTAACTCTATACAAAAGCAGTGTATCAAATCCTTGGCCAAAACAAAGGAGCCAAAATTATTATGTTAATCTTATTCTCAGCAAATTGATTCTAAGTCTAAACAGAGTTCTCTTCACTTGTTATTTTAAACAACTTGCAAAATAACAACTGATTTAATATTAACGGATCCAAATAACTCAAGGCGTCGAGATCTGCAAAACTACCTCAAAACTCTATTTATTGCGTTATATTTAATGATAAATTTCGAGTGATACCTATAGGGTGCACGAGATTAATTTTTGATAAGGTCTTAAACTCAAAAGTTATTTTATTGTTCTACAAATAGTTTTAGGAAACGTTTGTAGTAAATGTTTTCTTAAATATATTTATTTCATGATTTAAAAGTTATACTAGTAAATAAATTCAAATTATGGTTTAAATGTGCAGTGGATTATTGACGGTTATTATTTTATTCAGATTTTTCTTTAATTCCTTGTCAAATGTTCTATTTATGGATGGACGCGGATGCGTTCCTACTCTAGTTAGTCCTCAAGAGTAGGAACGCATCCACGTCCAGCCTTAAATAGAACTTCTGTTCTATTTGAGATCGAACGTGGTTGACCATGGGTTGCAGTAACCACTTAACATCAGGTGGCCTGCATGCCCGTTTCTTACTCTTTCAAAATAAAAATAAAAACGTTGCTACTCCTGAGGACTAAAATGGTCGCCTCTAAGGTATGAAACCCTGAAAGAAAGACGTAAAAATAACAGGCAAAAATTTTAAAGCTTATCTTCGCTACTTGATTTTTATAATTTCAGGCCATTTCGTCTGAAAATCAGAAAAGAAATTTCGCGACCCGCCCTAAGAATCTGCTCGACAATAAGCGTTGAGGGCAACCGCCTTCATTTTGTCTCAGCGAAATTAGATTCTTACCTTACCTGCGCAGCGCGCTTATTGAATTTTGATATTATGTAGGGTAGTATTATCAATAGCCCGGGCTGCAAATTTTTACCGTTAGGGAGCTTCCGTATGCAAATAATCTTTAAAATTTTAAAATTGTGTAATGGTGATGTTTTTTACATTACGATTTCCCTACTGTGGCACACGCTTATATTGTGATTTTTTTTCATAGAATATTTTTTTTATATGAGAAGAGTAGCAAACAAGCATGCAAACGACCTGATGTTAAATAGTCGCAGCGCATAGACATCCACGTACAGCCACAAACAGGACTGAAATCCTATCTGAGCTCGAAGGTACATACGTTGCTACTCCTGAGGACTGAGATAGTCGCCTCGCTTTAAAGTTTACCCGGCACCCGCAAAATAAGTTATAAAATAACAAATTAAATAAAACTAAATGTTATGTTTATTTTATTCTAATATGTATTTTACTATAAAACCAATATAAAAGACTATTCATTATTATTTTTAAATTTCATTAGTATTTTTGTAATGGGTTTTTCACTTACAGAATTAGACCCACCTCTGCTAATAATATAGTATTTAATACTACTATGTTTTGGTAAGATGGGTGTGGTAAGACTTTCATATCTATACAGTAGCTTGCCAGAATACACCCTTAGACATAATGAAGCATCTATCTGACTTCATTTTCCGTCCTATTTGGGTCTTATTATAGAGAAAATCAAAATCATTCGTAACATTAATCATATAAAAAACGGTCCTATATAATATAAAGTAATTACATACGGTCTGCACTCTTATTTACACTTTATTTCAATTACATTAAGGACTATTTTTTTATTATTTCAAAAATCATGTTTCAAAATTAAAGATGCCACTATTACTAGTTATACCGATGTAAAAACTTCGAAGGTTTTCTAAAGTACTCCGGCCGTTGTATAAAGAGCAAAAACTAACTTCCCCTAACGATACAAAAACTCCATATGGAAGTGTCAAAACCGTTTATCCGCGCTACACTGACATTAGTTTAAGTGACGGGAACTGACGGAAGGTTTTATGATTAAACCGAACCCTTATAATATCTTCCTAACTAACTCTGCCCTTTCTAACGGAATCGTGATACTTTAGAACCCTTGCGTGGTGCTTTAACGATTCCTCATTAATTAAAGTACATTTTCTTATTTGTACATTTTTTTACTTGACTCCTTTAGGATCGATTTTTTTTCGAAGTAAAGTATACTTTATTAGAAGTGAAATTAATACAAGCGTTGACACAAAAACGAGTAGGGTAGGAGCGTCGACTTTCTAATCTTCTGTAGCCTACTTTAGGAATAGAAAAGCGTAGACTAATGCAAAACTTCTTTAATTATACGTGCAAATTCGAAAAATCGGATGTATGCCAGAGTCGCCAGTATACATGTATAGCAGGGTGCTCAAATCCGATGTACTGATTTTGCACTGTAACTTACAATTGTTTATTTTTATTTGAATTTGAATTCTGGACTATCCGTTTGAAAAGCATGCACCTCACCACTAAGCCATCATTGTTCCCAATCAAATCAAGAAAAATTTAATTTATTTTTGGTTCCGCCGAACCCTTCTTATTACAAGTGTCTAACTCACTCCGTCCCTTTTTAACAGAAACGTGGCACATGGGGTCGTACGTGGTGAATTGCACTGTAATGATTTCGCATTAATTAGGTCAAAGTTCAGTGAAAAGGTTTAAATGAATGAACGAAATAATTGTGGGAGCGAAAATTTAAATTTATTTGCATCATTATAGATGTAGTTAATTAAATAGAGTCATTTGCATATTACAGTAGTCTTCAAACTTAACAATCATGTATTCTATCCATCCTTACGTCAATTAATAGTCCTCACTGTAGTATTAATTATAGTATTAATAGTAGCATTTTAAGATTCGCCTCAATAACAGTGCGTAATAAATAATAGTTAAAAAACTAAGAAACACGCATTTATAAAAAATCCAACTAAAAAAATATTAATAAGAAAAAAAATGTATTACGATGTAAAAACAAGCTTGGGGTGCATGCATTATACTTTTTTAGTTGAACTTTTTATAAAAACGTGTTTTTTACGTTTTTTAATTATACATAAAAAAAATCATGCATCTGTCTTCAACCTTTAAAATAACCTCTGGGCTTGGGAGAAACCGAACTGTCTATCTGTCTATACCGACTTGATCACGGCTGGTTGAACTGATTTTAATGAGAATTTCAACCAAAGCATGAATTTCTTAAAAGTAAGACCTTACAGGAATTGACATGACTGAAATATTTTCGCTGTCTTCTTAAAGGCCAATAAATTATTTTCCCGTTTACTACATTTTTTACATAAAAAAAACCACGGCTGGTTTACTTCAAAAATGTATACTAAAATTTACCTTTTAACACAAGAAAATGTGACAATTGTGAAGTAACCATTATTCCTAGCTTTCTCAGTGACTACCAATGTTACAAGTATGAGAAAGTGACAAAATTTTTTTAACAAAAAAAAAAACATTTTTTTAGATTGCGAACCAGCCTCAAAGTTTGAGGATATTTTTTTCTACGGCAAAAACTCGTCAAATCCCTTCGTGAGGCATGTCGTGAAAACTCAACACTAAACATCAGCTACTGTTTCCTAGATAGAAAAAAGCGACGGCATAGCATCGCGACAGAAAATAGCTTATTTTACTTACGTAGGTAGCTACCGCTGTTCATCCTACCTAGCCATAGTTGATATTCACCAACTTTTATGACACTCTCTGAAGCATTTTCTGAGCGGGAACTGGTCAGGCAAATCTCTTTTTGGCTTAAGGTAACTCAAAAGAGTAAGAGGGTAGGTATATTAAGTTTATGAAACTTGTCGACTTTCGCCCCCACGCTCCGACGACCTCACCTTGTTTGTTCCATAACGGTCCATCTCATTTGCCGTTTACGATCGAAATGTCTCGATTGTATTTTTATGGCATCGTTCGCTAAAGTGCGAATTCAGCAATTTACTGTAACAAAATGACGTTTTTCTAATAACTCAGCGATTAATAAGCCGTTAAATCACTGGAGATTAATAGGTATTTTTGTTTTTGAGGTTATTTCGGTATTTTCGTCCTCTCTTTCTTAGACAACAGACCCATCTGATAGTTTCCACAACCATTGGACATCTGCCACCGAATTTGAATACGACTTAATATAAAAGTGTACATCAAATCAGTCGCAATAAGATGCTCCGAAAAAGTTGAAATTTTTCATATGCGCTGTTATATAGTAACGTATTTAGACAAACATTATATAAACATATACATATATATGTATATAAGTAATCTAAGTTTCATTTTAGTTATCAAATCATCACTAAGTCTCATTGACTATTGATTTAGCATTCATGTTACTTAAATAATTGAAGTATTAAGAATCTGTATTAGAATAGTTTGAAAATAACATTGACTCAATAATTTCAAAAATTCCAAATTGTATCCTACGAAGCAAACAATCACCAATCGGCAAAATGTGAACGGAAAAGGACAAAGGTATAAATGGTCCTACTTGTGTTATATAAGTAGGGTAACCAACTTGTACAGTATATTAATATCAGATAAGGAAAATAAACAGAGTTTTGGAAAAATAAACAGTGAAGTATTTTTGAGTAGATGTTTATCGAAGTTTCTCATTCAACACAAGTATAATGAATTATTTATAAGATTCCGCATCCACGGTGTATGTCTGTATGTCAGTAAATAACGTATATAACAAAAATAAGTATAATACCAGCTCGAATGGTAACCCTAAGTATAAACGTGAAAATGAAACCCTAATCCCAATTTTAATCAATTTACGCGGCAATATCGTCTAATGGCCAATTCTTGTGTATTTATATGTTCCAATTGTGTGCTGAAAGACAAAATAGGAAGGACCATTCGCTTAATTGGCTCTAATTTTGGATTGGTATGGATTTTAGTGTAAAGCACTGATTAGTGGCAATATTCCGTTCTGCCCCTCCCCCCCCCTCCTCTTGAAAACCTAGGCACACATTTTTTCAACTATGTTTAGAGTACCTCACGCGTAGCGCAGTGATCGCCTTACCGTACCCATCAAGCAAAGAGTTCCAGGTTCAATTCCCGGCCAGTTAGTATATAGTTAGTATATAGTATAGTTAGTTAGTATATACTATATGATAAATTTAGATCTCTGGTCTGGCTTTGGGTGTTTGTGTACTTGTCTTTGTTTACGTTTATGGCACTCATGACCACAGAAATTCTAGTGTTGGGAAGTGAGTGTAGAAATGTCTTAGGATACTTTTGTTAATTATGTTTTCGTACATGTTAGCACCCATACGATTCTGCCCACAAGGTAGCACTGCCACACTCGTCTGTAACATGAAGCATTTCAGTGAATTGCATTTTGCTAAATTGGTATAATTGCCGGCTCACTTACATAATTAGGAGACTACCACATTTCTAATAGTGACTTAACATCTCTTGATGTGTTTACTTCCATCGATTGGATTGCATCGTAATTTAAGACTTAAAGTTAATAAAAAGAAAAAAATGTATCTCAATATCATGGCTCTAAAATGACTACTTTATTTACTTTTAAAAGTTGTACTACACAGTATTTTACTTCATACGCCACATAATTATTTCCTACGACCAAAATTCCCTCAAATCGTGCACAAAATATTATATATTCAACTACAAATATTCAACTTCAATCTAGAAACGTACAAAGTTTTTGCTAAATCAAATCCACTGCGACTACATCGTTTTATCATATTTTTTTAATCATTTTGAAACGCAACTAGACACTGAAACTCCGTATTAATAGCTGTAAACTAACTGGGGACAGTCTGGTCTAGAAATAGTGGTACTCATTTGAGCTCGCACATAAATAGAGTTTCACGGGTGAGTTAATCTGAACTAGTACCGACTAGTACGTAGCGCCAATTTGCCTCAGTTTTACTGTTTATTATGTGAATATTGTACACGTCATAAAATCATCGTAATATGTCTATATATACATATATACACATATAATAAGACTTATCGCTGTGTCTACTTGCAAGAAAACTATATTAGGGGCGTGTACCCTAGTTTTTAGAGTCTAACTTACTTACTTAAAGTTTACACCTTGCTTAAAACGAATAATATTTTTTGTTATAATAATTGTCTGTTTGACTATTTATGTGCGCGTACTAAATTCAGAAACATCTTTATATATTATGATACAGTTTACAATAATGTGGTGCAGTCAGATTCATATTTTATGTTAGTTTTATTTATACTATATAATATGGTGTACAGAACAGCAAAACGGCCAATTAGAGCGCACAAACGCACAGGCAAACAGACAAAAATGTAAAAACTATTTCTTTTGGTTCTATTGCGTTAAAACAAGCCCTTAATATTTTCTACATATCTTCCACGTACAGACAACGATCACTTACAATTTTATTACATGTTTAGATAGATATCATAAGTGTATTTAATGTATTGAACTATTTGTATACAAATATCTAAAATACTACAGATTTTATTCAATAATAGAGATATTGAAAAACGTTGCTGTCATGACACACGTGTGCGGTTATTTCAAATTGTATTTTCGTGGTGTCCTTTAATCTGTTGAAAGATCTATTTTAAGCGATTCTAAAATAATTTGTGAACTGTATTAAGAATGTTTTTGTAGAATCAAAACAATATTTAGAATGAAATACTTACATCGTTTGAAAAGAGCTCAAAATTTTCAAACGCTTCAACAGATTTTCATTTAGCACAGATAATAATTAACTACCCCAGTAAAACATGCTTTCAAATTAAATCTTCCAACATACAACACAATTTTGGTATTTTTGTTACAGAATTAATTAATTAAAATATTATTGAACCAAATATAAATAATTTGCTTTATTCCCTTCAAAGTTTTTAGTTAGGACAAATGAGGATTCTAGTGATTGCTATCTAAAATTACAAATAGTACAAAGTTCAGTACGTTAAGATAGTTAGTGTCATGTGGCGTGATAAGGAACTCAAATAGAAAAAGGAATTAGACTTTGACAGTTTATTTAATGCGAAATACTTGTGTGGTAGAGCCGTTGAGCTCGCCAGGGGCGGTACCACCGCCACCCTCATAACCCGCCGTAAAACAACATGTCCTTCATGTATTGTGTTTCGGTTGGGGAGGTGTGGTTGCCGGATACACATTATTGGAGGCGACCATCTT
>DWON01007179.1:0-13175 GCA_018251015.1 Phocides pigmalion okeechobee
GATCATAATTTTCACCAATTTCCAGATGTCTGATTAATTTGAAACTTTGCACACTTATCAAGGACCGATGACAATTCAATAGTATGAAAAATAAATAATAGTTAAAAAAACACGCTTTTATAAAAAATCCAACGAAAAAAGTATAAATAAGAAAAAAAATGCAATGTAAAAAAGCGTGGGGTGCATGGTATCAATAGATCACTGAAAAACAAAAGCGTGTTTTTTTTACTTTTTTTAACCATTATTTATTTTTCGGCTGAGGAATAGTTGCTGAGTAAAGCTTCAAGCGAATCAAACATTATACATAGATCTTCGAAGCAACAACGTAAACACGACATTAGGTGTAATCAATTTTGGTTCTACTTAAAATTTAATGTGAATGTCCATGGATTGATGCAAATATTTTATATCAGATGATCTACACGCTCTACGCTACACGCTTGTTTGATACCCTCCGGACAAAAAGTAGACTTTAATTACTGACTGAAAAACTTTAGACGATAAATCCTTTTAAATAAATAAATTTAATTACATTTAGGTTCAGCCAGCAACAGATTCAAGACCAATTCCTTCTATGACAATCACTCCTAAATGCTTAAGACAAGTATACCATGAATCCCCGATAACGTAAGCCTAGGTTCCGTAGGTGGAAAACAAAAACAAAAAAAATCAACGGGTTGCATTCCGAGTGTACCGGCAGAAGTGTAAACTTGAATATTAACGTTGTGCATTTTTGATATTTTGAAAAGGTTAGAGAATTATTTTGCACGAATTGTTTTAATTATGAGCATAAAAGTTTATGTGGTAAAATACAATATTCATTTATTGCGCTATCAGACGGTCGAGCCATCAGCAGTCACCATCTATGGATGCGCGTAGCATGCTGTAACACAAACACACACGCACATTCGCGCAAGCGTCCTGTGCCGCCTAAATGAAACATCAGGCCCAAGTATACATTTTCGTCGCGCGGTAGAAATAGAGGGGGACACTCCCTGTCCAACGCCGCGCCAGCGATCTACTCGTCTTTCGTCTTACGAATTTTCGATCAGGTCACGTGTCCTGGCGCAAGATTAAAAAGAAGTTTTCACTTCAATAAATGCACAACGCCACTAAAGAAGTTTTCTCTTAAAAAACTATATTAAGGCATGCCATGAATCCTCTGATCGAATTTACGATAAGAAACATAAAAGAACATTAATGAGAACAAATGCAAATGTTTACGCCGATGCAAATGGTTTACGCCAACTTTACATCGCCTATAAACACGTAAATAGATCGAATGCAGTAAAACAGCACTGTACTTACTCCCATTTCACCGCATTGCGATCGATTTAACACTATTCTGAACTATAGTCCACGTTCCATGGTGGCAAAAACTAAAAAAACATGTATAACGGTGAATATAACAAAACTTAATCACTAAAAAGTTTTAAGTTGGATGGTTAGTGTGACGTAGTATGAGCTGCATGGCACAAAAGTAACCATACCGATCTGACAGGCAGGAGGTTTGGGTCCAATTTCCGATCAAGCAGATATCTGAAAGATAAATTTAGATGTTTGCTCAAGGTCTCGACACATACAAACACCCAGTCCCAAAAACAACTGTGTGTTTATCTTTCAATGTATCCATGACATTCACAACATAGAGTATACACGTACTAGTGTGCACTTATGAGCGTAGAAAACTTGGTTGATGTGGGCATTCCCAAAACATTCTTACTTTATAAAAATTACAAAATATGTACCTAACGTTGGAACATGAGAGTAAACTGTGAAACGGGTAGAGGCCTAATCCTTTTTTTCGAAGTCTCGTCAAAATAGGACGTTCCTTATACCATGATAATGTAAAATCAAACGGTGAAATTGAAAAACGCATCAAAAACAAATGCGAGATCTGTATTTTCATGTGTAACTAGCTAAATTTATTAATTTAACAATATTTCCTACTAATGTAGCGATTTTCTTTATTGTAAAAGAGTAAGAAACGGGCATGCAGGCTACCTGATGTTACCTGATGACAACCACATCCAATATCAAATAGAACAGAAATCTATTTAAGGATGGACGCGGATGCGTTCTTACCCTTGAGGACTCAGATGGTCGCCTCCAATAATGTGTATCCGGCAACTACACCTCCCCAACCGAAACACAATACATGAGGAACATGTCGCTTTACGGCGGATTATGAGGGTGGCGGTGGAGCTCCGGGCGAGTTCTTATACAAATTTCCTCTTCCTTATAATGAATAAAGTCATTAACGTAAAACAAATTGTTTTGTGTACAATGGAACAACTGAAAAAAACATCTTTTTTTACTTCATCCCACATTTTCAATTTCTTACAGTTTAGGCACAAGAAGTATCTTAAATGAAACGAAACATCAAATAAATTCCGACGATCTCGACTAATTAGTTTAATTTACGTCGCTTCATATAACATCAGTTATAGATACAGAAATAGAACCGATGCAGTACGATGGGAGTTTGCTTGATTCCCACTTCACTGTAGTACGATCAGTTTAACGATAAAGATCAAGTATCGAATTAACATCGAAATGAAATTAAAAGCTATATCATTCGAACCTTCACTAGGTATTAATTAAGGGCATCTAAATGAATAAAGCGGATTTTCAGTCAATTCAGGTTGTAATTCGATTCCTCAAGCGATTTGCCATCAAAGGTTACACTTCACCAAACGAAGCACTAGAATTGTTTCATGATAGATTATGATGGTGATAATGGTACTTCTTCTGTTTTGTTAGTTGTAACTAACAAAAATAGTATTAGCTTAAATATATTCTCAAATTTTCATTATAAACTCATTACCATCTTCTGCTGGGAACAGGTTATATAACATACCTATATGTAAATATATTGGACGTATAACAGAAAAGTATAATATCTAAAAAATAAATACTGAAACGAAACAAAAACAAACCACTGCTATAAAAAAGTCAGCATTTGGCTTTAGGTAGGGTACCAAAGATGCTAGTAGCATTTTCGTTTTTATGCTTATGGTGAGCGAAATGCATGCCAACTCTTGGGCTACCGAAGATGTTGATGGGGCAAAGTGACTTTAGTTGATTTTCTTTATAGTTTGCAAATTGTATAAGGTTAAGATATTTGCTTACCTCAATACCTTTAGTCAATACAATAGTTAACATGACCAACCTTACATGCAAGCCAGCTCTTGGATCAACAAAGATGTTGACGAGGCATTTTGAAGTTAGTTGATTTTTTTTTTCTTTATAGAATGCAAATTGTATAAGATTAAAATATCTAGTTACTTCAATATTACATGGCCTACCTAACGTTCAAGACAGCTCTCGGAATAACAAAGATGTTGACGAGTCATTTTGAAATTAGTTTCTTTTTCTTTTTAGTTTGTAAATTGTATGGTTAAGATATCTAGTTACCTCAATTTACATGGCCAACCTTACGTCGTAAGTGCCTAAATAGGTCTAATGCGGTAAACCGTTCCGTGCTTGCTTCCCCCTTGACTGCATTGCGATCATGCGATCAATATAATGAATGGCATTGATATGGCCGACTCCGAAGATCTTAATTTGAATATTCATTGACCGTGGCCTTGAGTTTGAATATTAATTGAACATTACAATGGAATCTAATTCTTTCATGTTAAATATATGTTGCTATGTATTTATGTATTTTCATTTTTTTAGTTACAGTAATTCGGATGAACGTCATCCAAATAAGAAATTTGTCATGTTTTCTCTGTTTCTGTAAGTATTTCCCTTAGCTTTGAGTTAATGTTCATTTATTATAAAAAAATCTTTATTTTTATATTGGTTTATAAATTATAAATAAAATATTAAAAGCAGATTATACCAATGTCAATAATTACGGCTTCCATTTATAAATATAATAAAGTTTATCGAAGGCTTTATAAGAGGTTTTAAAACATCTGACAGACAACAGAGCAACCCTTATCTCCACACATCCACATTGGCTCAGCATGATGAATACTTTTACTATTTTCCAAAAATACCCTTTCCGCAATGGCGCATAAAACAGGTGCAGCCAAGGTAACCAATTCCATATTATATTGAAGTTACATTGTCGGTTACCTGATAACTGTGCCAGTCTTAAAAGAGATAAAACTGTTGAATATTCATGAAAGTTGGCCTTCTACGAATCCCGATCGACTCAAAGTTCTACTTGCTTCCCTTTAAGAGCAACAATTACCTATACCTGGTATCAATTCCTCAGATAACATTGACGTAATTACATGATCACAAAGTGTATAAAATAAATGATTTATAGATCAATGTGATAATTTTATCCGGGAAGTTATAACTGAGGTCAAATAGTCGCTCATAAAGTATAAATGTAAAGGTACAATTTCAATATAAATCTTAATCAAGTCATATTAAGTATAATCGAACAATTTTATAAGCTATTCGTGTTTAAGCGTAGCATATTGCATTATAATTGAATTAGGCCTTTGTAATTGCATGCTACAAAAGAAGATATGCATAAAGATTTCTAAAACTTTAAAGGTTCACTGGATAATCGAGTTTCGTTTACCAGAATTTTTCACATAATTATTCCATACCGATAGAGTGCCTGTTGTAACCTAATTTTCGTCTAAAGGGATCTGAATGCATGTACAATATAAAGCATTTATTTGCTTTATATGAAATGGAAGTATCAAACGTGCATGCAGCCCACTTAATAGTGAGTAGTTCATGTATGGAACAACGTCCTGTCGGAAGTTGATCACAAATGCATTGCTAACCTAGAGAATCAAAATTGTCGCCTCATACGTATGTAGGCCAATCACCTTTCCACCGAAACACTAAAAGTGATTGAAATTTGCCAAACTATATAAGCTTTACTACTTACAAAATATAATTTGTTCCGTAGCTATTAAGAACGAAACTGAAACTAGGTATAATAGAACGCACATGTTTCAAAAGATCACATTCGCATCAATATCTCATTAGCCTATTTATTTACGAACCCCACACACAAACGAGGCTACAATATTCCAAAGTTCAGGTACACCATATCAAGAGTGCTCCAGATAAATGGATCACGTTACTTGATTAACCGGCGCGCATCCCTTCCCCTTATCACCCCTGGGAATATTTAAATGGGGCCTGAATATATCACATCACCCTCAGGAGGCAAACGAGCGAACTCAGTCTACCTGCGCTTTAGATTGAGAATGTAAATGATGGTATCTTCATTACCGTCTATACACAGAGTAAAACGGTTAATTTGAATAAAAACAACAGCTGAATTAACGTAAGATAAAACGAATTTCTTTATCAGTAACGCTTCGTAAAACAAGTTTTGTATTAAATATCAGTTAATTTTACATAAAACGAAATCTATTTTAACTGACAAAGAGAACAATATCAAAATTCATTACACAAAACTTTTTAAATTGAAGATCCACAAACTAAATTCAATTTATTCTGTTTTATGAGATCTGACAATTAAACAAGTAACATTAATTTGGAGTAAATGCTTCATACGTTTTATATCACATTAAAAAATAATTTATATTATTAAGACATTATGTTAACGCTTAAATGCAAATGCGGTGTGATGCAAAAACAACAAACCTGCCGCTATAAATTTACTTTCATAGTAATGATAAACGCGTATGTTAAACACTTAATCGCGCTCATAATTCAAATTATAGTGTATCAAAAGAAAGTTTGAAATGATAAATGATCATTGAAGAGTCATACTCCACGACTGAAATGTATTCCCGTCACATGCGAATTGGAGCAACAATTTGTAACAGACGTGTGATCTCAATCAACATGGCAATCACGCGCGGCGCCACCATATCTACTGCTAATGTGCCGGTATTGAAAATCAGCATTCACAACATCGACGGCCCCGTATCACGCCTAGTTACACACATTGATTTCACACGAAATGACGTCGTGATCCTGAAAGCGATAGCTATTTGGACATCTTTATTACCATGTAATGATACCCTGTAATCATGAGAGTATTACAAATCACATTGCACATTAACATACTGAGTTACAGGTTACGGCTTGTTTACTGTGAGCTATAGTAGCCAAGTAACATCATTGCTATGTGTGAAAGCTAAGCAGACACCAGTAAAATGTTACTGTAATGTAATAAATCTTGTCTCCCAAGATCTTTGTCTGTGAGCCAAAGTCTGCAAACTCATTCACAAGATCAAGTGCCAAAAAACTAGAGCAATGAACTGGGAGTCACGTAGAATCCTCATCAACTCCCGGATCACGTAGGAGCATCTAAACTACCGCTCATTGTCAATATTGGAGTGCTGTTACGAACCACCGGTAAAATCAATAGAGACATTATCGGCTATATTAGACGCATGATAACTTGAAATTATTTTACTGCTTAATGAATAGTAAATAATCGATATTGCTAGGATTATGTTTCTTCAAACGGTGCAAGATTGTGTTGACTTCATACCAACGTCTTAGATTACTGATTTGTCTAATGACGTAGCGTTTAGTTTTGCGACATCAGGAAATATCCTTGACATTTAAATAAAATAAAATAATTAATATAAATTTAGAACTCATCATTTATATGCTTGGTTTCCGGCTACAAATATACAGATAGAATTTAATTTGGAACAACTGAAACCGGTATTTTTTCATATAGGAATGCAAAATCGATAGCGGCGTGGATTGTTATTAAGTCGACAACCTCTGTCTGAGTAATGGCTGCGGCGAGTGAACAGTTGAACACACACGGCAAAGTGCAAGGCTACGAAGTGCATCGCCGATAAACCGGAGATGAAAGCGACTGTTTATTTGATTTTCTGCCGCTACATGCAGGCATATTAACTAAACCCCGATCATTGAACTTTGAAGCCTGTTCCGTCATCTCCTCGAATCGTAAACTCAAGTTTGATGTTCACTTCATACCGATGAAAAATTTCTTAAAAATAGACACTCAACTTTTAAATCGATAAAACATTTAACGTAACACCCTAATGCAATGTTGATGCTAGTCTGTCAGCAATCCAAAATCCATCGTATACAATATCGGCTCGAATCATAACCGATCGTATATCTTTTATTAGTAAACATGAGACGATATACGAGTTAGCAGTTTGACGTTTTAAATGTATCTTCATCCGAGCGTGTTATTAAAACAAATAGGTGTTCTGCAGCGTGTCTGTCGCAATTATTAAACAATAAATCTTGCGACTGTCGCGTTTGATGCCGACCTCCCAATGTGAGTTTCATCAGTAGCGTGGATGTTAAACGTTGAATAGCTATGAGTTTGCAGACGATTAATCATATGATAACGTGATGGTAATATTATTCTTGCATAATCTAAGCGTAACCACATGTTTTTGCTTTTAAAGTTGAAAATTTGACATCTTTTTACATTGTATTCGAATCTGAATACAGGCATTATTTTGCTTGGTGAAATATCATTGTCAGCTTTGACCTTAGGAGATGAAATGTCAGTTTCGTAACCGGGCTCGACTGGCGACCCATCGAACATTGTCGGATTAAGTTTATGGACCATTTGTATGGGATCTGCTACGCTTAATGATTTCGTTCGTTCCCCGCTTAGGCAACTCTATTTCGAGACGAAGGTAATAACTTTTTATTGGGCTCGTGCTATTGTCAGTTCAAATAGGAGAAAAGATTTGGAAGTACTGTTACAACGGGCCTTTATTTTGACAAAACAGGTTATTTAACCCCAATTTCGTGCGAACGAGGAATTCAGTAAAATCAACAGACGGTGTGTTAACAATAATACAATACGACTGTATGGAAGGCGACATATTTTATTAATTAATTAGTAGACAATAAATTATGGTTTTCCAACCAGTATAAAGAAATTGTTTATATTTTTTTGCAAATATTTGCAACAGCATTCTTGCTGCAAGTATTGCAGATTAGCTTAGAGGTTAGAGGTTAGTCTTTCTAGAAATAACATGGTTTATCAATTTTATTCGCTTCAACATAAGTAAGTGCAATCTTTGCATGTTACATGTTTATGTAGTCGTTATCTTTACAGCAACATTTCACACTCAAGTTTCTTATCAGAATGTTAACGGTCACTTTGCTTAACAACGTTTGGTGAATTAAAACTTTTCAAACTTTCCAGGGGCTTCTCACTAACGTATTCTCACCGTTTATTTTCCTCATGCCGGCCCTAGACCTTCACTGCACCGCCAAAATCCTGCCCTCGGCCGGTCGCAGCAATAACAAAACACACACAGATGCACCACTTTCATGTATTCCACTATAAACGATTGCATTCAATATGGCCGATACGGGTTAGTAGAGATACAACACAGGTTAGTTAGGTACACTTGTACTAATGTTGATAAGAAAGAAAACACATCAAACAGTTTATCACGAAACGATCTACACCCACGCAAGCATGTTGCGACGCGCGTCAACGCCGCGTGACTGCAGGCGTGCCGGCGTTTGACACTTTGGCGCTTTGAAGCGTGGCCACTTTAAGAACTAACTTGTAATGATCCAATCTGATAAGAGATGGCGCTATTACAAATATTTTACCTTGTTTACACGGATTACTGCACTTTGAATGATTAATTACGTGCTGACCGGACTATTGTTGTATAAAATATCTGAACCCAAGAGCAGAAGAAATATTTATATTAAATAAATTATAATGAATCTTTAAAATAAAAGGTTGTTGAAAAAATTGCAAAAACAATTAGAATATTTTATTTTTCCTTACTCCTATAACCTATTTCTAAATGGTCACTAAAACTTACCTTAAAAATACGCGAAGCTTCAGTATGACGATGTTTAGACAGCAATAATTTAGATTTTCTTTGGAAACACCACTTCACTTTTCTAATTTTTATACTAGGCGATAAAAATAACGTAGACGCGATTAAAGAAAATTAATAACAGCAAAAGCCGGTTCAATTGAACCAAAATCACTAACAGACGTAAACTATGTCATGAAAATTCAATACGTTGAGTTTTTCATTACACACAGCGATTCTAGGAGCACGTTTTGATCGCAGTTCACGCTGAATATCCCGATAACACTATCCATCACCCCATTATCTACGCGACGTGAAGTTAGCAACGAAAGCGCACGTCAAAATATACCATAAATAAAACCGTATGGCTGCGGGGCGCGCACCCCATCCCCCGCCCTTCGATCGAGGACTGCCGGCGTCAACGGCAGCGGAAATCCGAATCGAAATTTGAACTTTTAAAAACCCGAATGGCTTATAATTTTACGTCCAGCGTAAGCGTACGTTAACGTACAACTATTGTCTTATTCTATAGTAGCTAAGCAGCAAGGCGTCGTTCGAGCCGAGGGGGCGGTGCTATGTATAAACCCGTATTACAATACGTTAAATCGCCTGCAGCCCTCGCCAACTGCAGTCGCAACGCGGGAATTTTCAGGCGACATCTCGAATACGCTCTCGTCCTACACACAGCCAATTAACTTGAACTTTAATGACGCTTTTCTCTTTGAGAGCAAGGGTGCTTCTCGGGTTTCATGGGGGCGTTGCGCCTATTTTAGCTTTAGAGTTGAAGAAACTAATGTTACGAGTTAAACTTACTACGTAGTCGCAGTTCATTCGGAACCAAGTATTTTTCACAGATTGTTGACCTCAATACATACATTTTTTACATATGTGCAAGCGATATAAGCATTCCTTGAACTTTTGAAAACTAAAAGAAAAGCCATTTGAGCAGAAGGTGTCACGTGAAGGAAAGAACATTTTTCCGGTTCATATCTTTACGTACATTTCATTACTTCCGCTATGTATGGTCTAAGTTCGGAAAGCGTCGGACCGGCTCGGCTACGGTCGGGGTTACGTCGGTCAATTCCGTCACGCTAATCGATACCCGTCAGGCATGCTACCAACATGCTACGTTACAGCGTAGAATAGATACTACGCGAGTCTACAACTTTGTAGCTTACGCTACAATTATTAACCGGGTGAATTGAAAAGTCGGCAAACTTGACTCGACAATGAGGAGCGAATAATATTTATTCTGGCTGCGACAGCTCTACACAACTTAATTGTATCACTTCTCAGTTCTAGTTGCGACATGGATGAGGATTGATTTACGAAGGCAGCAAGGAAATGGAACAGACAATCGAGTTTATTTCCAAAGTGAATACAGTGTCTCGGATACTTTGAAACACTAGATTGATTAAAGTGATTGCAACGTTCACTTTGCCAGCTTTAATGTAAATTTTAATATAATTTAAAAGTAAAATGACTAGAAACAAAAATGCAACAAATAAGTTTGTCTATTTACCTTGTCTGTTATACGCATTACATACAAACGTGTAGCTCACATTAGATATTTATTTAAACGTTTACATAAAAAGATACGTATTAAAAATACAATAAAATCTCTTCAGCACAAGTCATTCTCCGACCAAAGTCTGATGACCGAAATAAAAAACGGAATACCTCAAAATGCCGATGGATACATAATTACGGATGACTGACTTTGTTTTCAAATAACTGTTTCTAACCACCGCCGCCCTCATAATCCGCCGTAAATCATTGTGTTTCGGTTGGAGAAGTGCGGTTGCCAACTACACTTTGCAGCGAGGCGACCATCTTAGTCCTCAGGAGTAACGTTAGATAAGATTTCGGTCGTGTTTGTGGTTGTAAGTGAATGTCTATGGACTGCGACTACTTAACATCAGGTGCTATGCATGCTCGTTTGCTACTCTTCTCACATTAAAAATAGGGATATATATTTGCCTTCTAAGTCGGTTATGCGTCATTATTGGTTTAAAGGACTCTCTTTGCAATCGTTTTAAAGAGCCCATTCCATAGTGTTAAGAGAATACCTACTTGACGAGGTATTTTTTCTATTTAGTATTCTCCCATCAAAAAATACCATACCAGATGCAAGATGGTACAATTTGTACGTATGGTATGACATAGGCTCTTCAATAACGGCATAAAGGTATAGGTTTTAAAACCATTCTTTCCTCGGCGGAACGGTTTCCAGGGTTGGAGCTGGGGCGGAGGCTGCAGAAGAAGCCAAGCGACGTAAATGTGTCTCACTAAGCAGTGATTACGTATTTGTTCCGCTTGGGTTTGAAACCTTAGGCTTGTGGGGTCTGCGTGCAAAACAAATTTTTAAACAAATAGTACCACGTTTGATGTACGCCACCGTTGACATGAGGGCTGGTTCATATCTCGCGCAGAGAATTGCAATTGCTATTCAACGTGGGAATGCAGCTAGTGATCTTGAAACCATGCCGCATGGACACGGACTACCTTTAGATTGCTTAGGTTAGGTTTTTATTATAATTAGTTTTAAAATTTTCATCTTTGTTTAGATGATAGTTTTTATTTATTTATCCATATTTGATTCATAAGAAAAGATAAAGAAGAACACTGAAAAAAACTGAGAAATATGTGAGTATGACACACATGGGTGTAAGGGGTTGCCCTTGAGATGGGTCCGGCGAGGCTGGATGCCACTGCAGTGTGCGAAAGCGTTGTTACGGCTTCACCACGCAACGGAACGGTGGAACACCCGATAAGTTTTTAGTCGGTTAGAACCCGAAATTACTCTCTAGTGAGCCTTTTGGCATTAGATACTTGTCGCTAGTTTTCCTGACACTAATAAATTGACTATTTATATTTCTTTTTAAGGACAGTTTAAACAGAGCACTCTATCCTATCTTGAAATTTTTTTTTGCGAAAAAAATGTGTAATGAACCTAAAAATATAAAAAAACCAAAAACCCTTTTGCAACGCCACCTACTAGGTCCAATTGGAAGGACCCTCTGAAACACACAAAACAAATCTTAAAATCAGTCCAGAACCTTTTTATGGTAAACTCAGGTACAGAATAATTATATATTTATGGATATATATAAAAAATCTCAAAACTTTTGATAGCACGTGGATTTGATATTTATTATTTACTGTTCAAAAAATTAAAAGGATGTTTGAAAGAAAAAATAACATTGTTTGACATTGACAGTGACAAATGACAAGTAATACTGTTCGATCAACCATTATATTAATTCTGTCGTTCAAAAAATGTTTTTATTTGTAATTTCTTCGTTGTGTGTAAATTAATAATATAAATGTGTTAGTAATATGGCTAAGCATACTTACCGTATAATTTTGTATTATCTTTGTATTTTATAAGTTAATAAGTGGCGATGAATAAAACAAGAATTTTAACGTAAGTATTTCGGATTATAAACATTTTTTGTCGTGTTTCAGCGAACAAACAAGACCTCTTTACGACAATACATAAATTGCTTTTATATTCCAAATACTTTGTTAGTAATATATAGTACAGGTACATAAATAAGCTCAGTGATCTTATTTCTAATATAGAATTCATTATGTTAAGGAAATCATGTAAATAATCATTCCATTAATGTCCTATTGCTGGCCATATGTCTATGCTCTGAAAGATGGGGTTTAAGGATGTTAAGAATATTATAAATAACTTTTATTCATGTAGTCACTATATTCTTGTTAAAATAAGTGATATATTGTAATGTGCATATCAATATAACATCAATGAAGCCTTTGAATCCTGACCATTATTCAGCCAAAAGATATAAGATTAAGCTGTTATAACTATCCAGAAAACTTATAGTATATAGCTTTACTTTCAATTTTATACTGTTGGTATTACTAAGTAGTTTTTAACAACAATCCACCATCACAATGATCAATTTTATATATTTCAAAGCATTTACTATGGGGATAGGAAAAAGCAAAGTGATTAAAAATATATGCCGTAACATAGAGATGTAAAAGTAACGAAAAGAAGAGTATCTGTATGAATTTGTTACTCATAGAGCAATGCTTAGTGTCATATTTCTGTACACGTACAGCATCATGGCACATCGCATTATTTGTACTTGTAGAAACCATACTTTTATGTTACTTACATTGCTAGCAGTGTAAAGTGCATTCCTTTCCTTTTTTTCTAAATTTCGCTTTAATAGGTAAATTTTAGAATTTTAGAATAAAAACTACAAGTAAACTGTAGACTTTATCTACTGAATTTTGCAATGGATTTATTATTTTGAAAATTTGAGCTGTGTAAGTGTAAGTCAACTTACCCTGATGATAATGATACGTTTGGTGGCGGATTGTTGCAAAGTAGTTTTTAACAACAACTTAATAGCATGGATTTCCGCAAAGTAACGCCTGATACTA
>DWON01007180.1:0-13170 GCA_018251015.1 Phocides pigmalion okeechobee
AGTCTAGAAACAAAGTTTTTCAGTCAAATAACAAGATATTATTATATCTTAAGCTTTAGTTAATTTAAATTTATTTAATTTATTTAACTTTAACTTTTAACTTTAACTTTAAGTTTTAGTTAATTTATTTAACTCATGGATACATATTACATATGTTATTACATTATATACGTTAATCGTAAGTAACCGTTATCTTGACGACGAAGACTCAATCACTATACTCAATTTATCTGTTTAATTTTTCGCCCAAATTACAAAAAAAATCTTAGCTTATTATGCACCAAAACCTTGCTAAGGAATCGCTCTACCTATTGTTGAAAACTGGGAGAAAGTCTGTCCAGTAGTTTTTGACTATACCATGAACAGACAGGAAAACGAATAGGCAATTAGAAACATCTACATCGAACGACGAATCAACTACTATACTGAATTTGTCTAATTAATTTCTCGCCCAATTTACAAAAAAAAACTTAGCTTAATATGCACCAAAACCTTGCTAGTGAGAAAATCTGTCCAGTACTTTTTGAATACATCACGAACAGACAGACAGATGCGACGGGAGACTGTATAAATATTAGTTAAAACGTGTGTGTGCGTCAGGACTGCGTGTGGGGCGCGAGCGGGCACGGCGCCACGTCGTACGAGTCGCTGGTGCTGTACCACTGCAACGCGCCGGCGTGGGGCGAGCAGCTGCGCCTCACCGTGCCGCTCGACACCTTCACGCACGCGCACGTGCGCATCGAGTTCCGCCACTGCTCCAGTTAGTCCAGCATCCTTTTTATGCATCCTCTCCTTGTTTATTTGTTGTCAACAATGTCATGTATGGCCTATATCTTAACTTACTTAAAATTATTTTTTTGGTATTCTATTCTTGTTTATTTGTTATCATCAATGTTATGTATGGCCTATTTCTTACCTTACTTAAAATTAATTTTTTGGTATTCTATCCTTGTTTATTTGTTGGCATCAATGTTATGTATGGCCTATTTCTTAACTCGCTTAATTTTTTTTTGATATTATAATTTACCGTTGTAATATAAAATTTACCGTTGTAATATTTTTAAAGAAGTATTTTATGGCCTATATATTTACTTTTGTAAATCATATATGTTAATCATTTTAGCTTGAATTTGTTTACTAACACCGTTTTAATCATTTCTTTTTATTTTATTTAACTGATTAATATTTTATTATGGTAATTGATAAAATTTATAGAATTTATGACGTTATTTTTCTCTTTTATGTTAATCTCTTCCTCTGTTGTATCAAGTTATATATATATAAATTTATGTAAATATTATTTTATTTACAGAAATAAAAAGATATAATGTTAAATTACATGTATTTTATATTTATACATTGTTAACATATCTAACAGGACAGGTCACGTACTGTGCATTAGATTTGTTTCCTGATTAAAAATAGATTAATTTTATGACTTTCAAAAACACACCTCTAATGCAACCTTATTTTATCTATGATGGTATCTACTCCATAGTGCTAATGTTAAGGCTCTGCATTTAAAATAACTTTTTTTTTGTCCAGCGAGAGATAAAAATGAGAGGAAACTATTTGGATTTGCATTTGCCCGCCTTATGGAAGCGAGCGGCGCGACGCTGCGGGACGGTGCTCACGAACTATACGTATACAAATGCGATGATCCTTCCAAGTAAGTTTTACATCTTGTATATTGGAAAATGCTAGGTCTGTAGGGCTCAATATCAATACCAATGCCAATCCCATTTCTAACGTGTAGTAATTCTTAAATTTTGGTGATAAGACGTGCTTACTTGCGCACTTACCCATGAGTTACGAACGTATGTTAGTACAATACTTAACATATAATTTTTTAAATAGTTATTAATTAGTAAAATTGTACTTTGACACTTAATAAATTTGCTATTATGTCCAAGTTTAAAAGTAATTTGAAAAATTATATTATTTTGAAACAATATTACAGACATATTTTGTTAATTCGGAAAACAAACTTCCTACCAAGTTTCATACAGACCTGTTAAGAAGTTAAGATGTAACAAACATCCAAGTAGCAAAACTTTCGTTTCTATAACATTAGTATGATAAATGACACTTTATATGTTTTATGATAAATATGTTTTCACTAAGCAGTGGTTACGTATTTGTTCCGCTTGGCTTTAAAACCAGTGGTATGAGGAATCTGAGTGCTAAAAAAATTGACAAACAATTAATCACACGTTTGATCGACGTTGCCAGTGACTAGAGGACTGGTTCATATCTTGCGCAAAAAATTGCGATTGCTATTCAACGTGGGAATGCAGCGAGCGTTCTTGGATCCATGCTGCTTGGGCACGGACTCCCTTTAGATTTAGATTTGGCTTTTATTATAATTATTTTTAAAATTTTCATTATTGTAAATATTTTTTCAATAAAAAACTTTATCTTTACATTTCTATATTGTAATATTACAATGAATTATTCCATTATTGTCTATTCCTTTTCACAGATTACTATCAGCAAGCTACCTGTCGTTGCCTTCGTGTGCGAGCGACACGGCCCGCTCCGCACCCACTAATGGCGTCATCCCGTCGTTTCAGAGGAGCTCCAAAGAGAATTGCACCATCAGCACATTGTTATGCTCTACTAAACTAACACAAAACGGTAAACTATAACAATAACTTCGACATATAACTATGATATTATTTATATTAACAATAAAAAAAAAAACAAATTTACTGTTATATTAAAAATAAGCATAACAAAAGAGCTTTGCTAGCTTAGCTATTTACCTGACCCTACCTTGCCCACGATAACCCTTAATCCATAGAATATCGATGGAATCGATCAGATTGAAGATTGAAAAAGTTTTAGTCCTAGACATTAGCCGTAGATGCATTGCTATCCTGAGGACTAAGTAAGACTTATGTTAGTGCATCTCCCATGTAAATACAATAAATGAGAAAATAGATTTTTGTCATTCTGCTAGATTTGCAGAAATAATTGCAGTCTTCAAAAATAACTATCTTCTCATTTCATTGATGCATACCATATATAATTTTGAAAAAAAAAATTGCATTAGAAAATTGCACCACTGTTCTGTTTTCATTAGGATTTAATAAAGTAATTTAAAAAAAAACTTTCTGTAACGTTAGAAACGTACATCAGTTCTTTATTACTCGGCAACTCAAGCCAATTACAATGCTTCTACAGAGGATCTCCTAGCACTTCTACAATGGCGGGCTCAGCCAGAGAAAGTGCAGGAAACATTACTGCGGGTGTTGCGGCTCGGGGACGGGCTGAGCTGCGAGGAGCTGATCAAGTTCCTTAGGGACGTGCTGGATGCTCTGTTCGCTTTGTTCTCAACTGAAGACGGGAATAGGTAAGTGATATCTTCTCAGCTTCTATTTTAATATAGCGGTAAAGCTGTGGGTTTTATGTAAAATGTACCATTTTTTGAAGTTTAAGGTAATAGTATTAAACGTGTTAAAGAGTGTTAAATAGTGTGTATGTTTCTTGTTAGATCGATTCGGCTTGAGGCAATGAGTTTATAAGCAATAGTTTTTTTTTATTGGTATACTATTTCAGTAATCAGGATTTTAAAGAACTAGTATTAAGTTGTTATTAAAATTACTTTGCAACAATCCGCCACCACAATGTATAATGGTATATATTTCAAAGCATGCACTATGACTTTTTGTTTGCTTGTCTTTGTACTGTATTTCTATATATGAATATAGTGGAGCAATTTACTTCAATACATTCAGACAAAAACAGTTCTATTTTTGCCCTATATCTATATTTCAAGCAAATCTATAAAAAAATTAAAACAAAATCATCTTCTGTTTTATCTCCTTTAATCTACGCTATTTACTTTTTATCAAAAGTAATTTCTCGTACGTTGTTATTTTGATTTATAAGTTAAATTCTTTAGACCAAGTTCCCACAAGCGAGACATACCAGATTTAGCAAAACGTTGTCAATTCAATAAAAACTGAGACAGCATTTACGACTGTTCCCATGTTAGTTCAATCCAGTCCCTTATTTGACCAAAACTTGCACCAGTATGGTTTAATTGGTCCATCAACATACAATCACATCGCGCCCTATCATAGATTTTCAGGGTTCGGTAACTAAAATAAACCCTTATAATTTGCTCATTAAAGTCTATTTGTACATCACAGATACTTTACTTAAAACTATTGGCATTGTATAAACGAAATTTAAGCAGTGATAGCTTAGTAACAACTAGTTAACATTTTAGTCACTTACACGGGGGTCCAAAATTCGAATCTCTGACTCGTACGTTTGATTTTTCGTAAAATCGTAGCCTATTATTAATTCATTATATTTTGCTTTGACGGTGATGAAAAATATCGTAAAGAAATGCGTAGAAAACCTAAGAGAAAACATGGGAGTTCTCAATATAGTTGTCAAAAGTGTGAAATATATCAATTCGCACTCGGTCGGCTGGGCTAGTTCTTCTTATTTGAGACCTGCATCCAAATCTAGAAGTATTGGATCGAGGACCGTGAGATATTTTTTAAATTACTCTAACTATGGAACCCTTTCCTGTGCATAGTCCAATGCACACTTGGTTTTATAATTATGGAATGAGATGTGAGATCATTTCGATCCGTGGAACTATTAATCCTCTACCATCCCATTATAGAAAAGTTTCTCTCTCTAATTATGGCTGTTAACCTAAGCTCTGAAGCTTAAGTTGATAAGCTTAGGAATATATATTCGTTTATAAAATTAAACTAGCAATGTAGTCTACTTGATGTTAAGTGATTTCTGCTAAAGAATATTTGTAATCAACTCTGTATAATGCAGAAATATCAACAGAAATCGATGCCAGATGCGATGCCATTCTTGATGATTAAGATGATTGACTCGCCAATAATCATTCCTTTTCACTGAAACACAAAAATTGTCTCTTATTATAAATGGACGTGTCGATCAATGAACCATACACTACGTTTTGCGATAACATCGCCTTTATCGATTCTACCAATTTTCGAAATTCTTAAGTTAAAATAACATGTATTCAGAATGCTCTAAAGTTAGTCTTTCGTCCACTAACTAACTTTAGAGAAAGACTAACTTTAGTGAAAACTATAGATAAAGTTTAAGAAACACGTATTCAAGTTAGAAGGAAGGGTCAACTTAACTTGCTCCTTTAAAATCTATACGGTTTGAGCCCATCACCATTAGGTAGAACGACCCGTTCAATACTTCATTATCATATAAAAAACAAAAGTAGAATTGTAATACTGTGACGCAACGGAACATCGGCCTTATATCACTAATGCTTAAGATCCATTCGTATCGGTTGTTACGTATTCTGTTATATAAAAACGGTTTAAGTCATCAATATGCCAACACACGTGCGCTCCAAATTTGGACTCCGGCTAGTCTGCGACAAATGCGGTTGGTGACCATATTTTGGATAGAAAAACTGGACGCTATTATCCTCGCCATCCGTGCTTAGAACCTATGTTCTTCTTTAATACCCCTGTCTCGTTCTTAACATATGCATGTGACACCACACTTAGAAATTAGTAATATGTTCTTTAGTAACCTGTCTCGTTTTTAGCGAGTCCAAATCAAAAATTACTCAATGTAAAAACAAAAATTTAAATAATAAATGAATTTACAGCTTATTAATAAAACCGTGTAAATATAAACTATAAGAATGTTATTATTTGTTTAATTACGCAGTCAGTGATATGTTAGTCGACATAAAATATTTACTTAATACAAAAAAGTATTCAGTAAATCAATGTAAAAAATCCTGAAGTATTTAACTTAATTTTTTTTTTGAAATAGTTTTTTAAACAATTATTAATTAAACTTATTAATTATACTTTTTTAATATAAAAAAAGGAAAAAGTATGTAAATAAAAATACTTTGACGATATAAAGTCCTCAAGTATTAAAATATATGGTGTTGCTATGTGCAATAGTAGACGATAGTATAAGGAATGGCAAGCTTAGCCGTCGTTCAGCAATGTCGAGGACCTTTCCATGTGATCAAAAAGATTATTAATTATTATCAATATTTACAACAACCGGACTTAATGAGATATACAATACGTGGTATCTCGCTCGTCCATTTTATCTGATTTTATGACAATGGTCAATGTTAATTGATTACGTCGCACTTTTTGTACTAAAACTAGCTTTGCACGCAGCTTTGCTCCCAGAAATTAATATTGGACGACATTGTAATAAATCATTCAGAAGTAAAATAATATAACTTATGTGTTGAAAAATATAAATGGTTGATTCACGTCAAACGTGAAGTTTAGTATTACTGATCCTGTTCTTACGACATTTTATTATTTTGAAAAATGAAATGATGTTACGTAAAAGTAGGGGGAGGGATTAGAAATTTTTGCATTGTATTGAATTGTGAAGACGATTCAATTGTCGATTGTTGATTAAATTTAGAATAGCGATGTTCCTGCCGCCTCGTGGTCCGACGGGCACAACTCGAAATAAACTACGCTACAAGTCGCCTTCCTACTCACGTGAGTCATCTCAGTTAACGCGCTGTCGTAATATGGAGAAGTAAAGTCATAACTGCTGTTACTTTTTATTTATTTAAACGGAAAATTGAATATATTTGACAGAAAAAACTGATACTTTTTATGTGAGATGAGTAGCAACCGAGCTTGAGAACCACCTGATGTTAAGTAGACGCAGCTCATAGACATCCACGTACAACCACAAACACAACTAAAATCCTATCTGAGCTCGAACTTAGATACGTTGAGTCCTGAGGACTAAGATGGTCTCCTCCAACTGAAACTCAAGTCATGCTTTACGGTGGATTATGACAGTGGCGGTGGTACCTCCCCGGTCAAACTAATGTGCTGATAAGTGTAAATTTTTATGGAAATACCGTCAAAATACGTACAGCCCTCCTCAAAATTATGCGATTACAAATACATTTACCAAGATGTTAGAACTACTTAGGCTAGAAAGATAACACCGCCATTACGGGTACTCGGTTACGGGTACGGTTACGAGTACGGTTACGGTTACGGGTACCATAATTACGGGTACTCACGATTAATGATTTTTGATTGCCGATTTTTTGAACGTTACGCCGTGACCACAACCCATGCAACAGGTTCAAAATATCGGCAATCAAAAATCAAAAATCCTGAATACCCGGTACATAGTAAAAGTGTATAAATTCCGCTATAATATCAGTTTAAAATCATACAAAATTGGACCTGGTTTGGTGACAACCCTACTAATTTCAAACTTTTGTGCGCGATATTACCAAGTTACATGCAGTTCCTCGCTAGCGCATATGCGACGAATGTAATGACAACACGGATGTACGCACACATCCGAATGGTTTATAGCTTCGACAAATGCCAGCCTATCGCAACTTTTTATTTTACTTTATTTGCACTCTCATATGTTGTGTATCCTAACGTTATAAAGCTGAACAGACTTTTATTGGATTTAACATGAGCTCTCTACAACTTATAAAGAAATTTATAAAGGTGGGAGAACTATAGTTCGACCGGGGAGGGACCACCGCCGCCCTCATAATCCACCGTAAAGCATTACTTATGTTTCGGTTGGAGAGGGGCGATTGCCGGCTACACTTTGTAGTGTGGCGACCATCTTAGTAGTCAGGAGTAGTATATGGATATTGTAATACGGAATTAATGTTTTGTGTCTTAAAATGACAGATAAAAGCGTATTTATATCCGAAATCATCTTAATGTATTTTAGTTTTATTTTTTGGCATGTCCGAAGCTCAATAATTCAATAAATTTACTACTAATACGAATAGAAAAATCTTCGTTTGAATAAAAATCGAAAAGATCTTTTAAATAATCGCCTATGAACTTCAATCCAAAATATCCTAAGATTAATCGAGAAACTATATCATAAAGCACGGACGGGGCTCCTGTAATACTTTTGATAATTTTAAAGGAGATATTAATGGATCCATTAGCTCCTGTGATAACCCGCAGAGAACCATTCCTTATAAAGCTTTCTCTCCTAAAATTAGTCTAGACTTTCCGTATATCCGTATTTCCCGATCGTTAAAATGTAGGTCTAATCTGGCGAGAGTGGACACTTTCTAAGTGGCCATCAAGCATGCAGATGGTTTCCATCAGCAGATTAAGGCCATGAGGGTCTCGTTTATAAATGAATTAGGCTTTCCCCTGGCACTAACCTGTTGTAAGTTACTAAGTTAATTGTATGTTTTATATAGTGCACTAGTGCATGTATTTATATAAAGGTTTTCGCACATTACAGCGACTCACAGTCCATCTCGACTCACAGTACGACTTTGAAAAGGAAGCTTTATGTACCTCAAGAGTGAATTTGAATGCGTGGACCACGCGTCGTATACCTTAAACATACAAATGATAAATTCACTCTTAAGTTACATAACATGAGGCTTACTTTTCAATACCATACTGTGAGTCGAGTTGAAGTTGAGTCGGTGTAATGTGCGAATACCTTTATAGTGCTTATTTGGTAGCTAGTGTGGTGGAATACGCCACATTTGGAACTATAATAAATATGTTTGAGATTGTACATTGAAAACAATGAGTGGCAATAACTAGAATCAGATATCCTGCACGCTCCTATTCTACTTTTCACACAAAAAGGTATAAAAGGAAATAAGAAAAAGTAATAATAATGGCCGCGAAGTTTTTTCTGTTATTACTTATTAATATTTAATTTTTGATTGTTTAGTGGTCACCCTCACCCACCGACATCTATTAACCCCAAATAGGACTGGAGTTCTATCTGAGACCAGCCGCAGACGCACGACTTCTAGGATCTAAGTTGGAATACCTCGTTTCAGTGTATATCTCCCTTATTCTCTTCTCTTGTCTCTTTCAAGAAATGTTTAAATGTGTCTCCCTTAGTCTCTTTTCATGTCTCTTTTAAGAAATATTCCACAAATAACGGTGATCTGCGACTATGTCCGCGAACTATAACTCTACTTCTACTCCTGTTGTATCGCTCTACGTAATTTGAAAAAAGTTTCTTAAACGCTTTTATCTTAACTATAATTATTTTTGGTAATTGCTCAGTTCCAAAATCAGAATCAATCAACCAATTAATAACATCTGGCCTTAAAACCGCAAACAAATAAACAAACGGTAAAGATTTAGCTTCTGTATTAAAGTAAGAATTGTATCCCAGAATAATTTATAGTAAAACATTATTATAGTAAGTAATAGTAAAAAAGCAATTCAGAGCAAAACAAACCAAAATAAATATCATAACACAAACAGCTGGTTTGTGTTCACCTCTCATCAGTCTAATTCGTTGAGAACAGATCGGCGATTAACTGACCCATTTTATGGTCCTCTAGCGGTGGGAGTTAATGGCTAACAAACCCGCCTGTACGAGTTAGGATAAGACTAAAATTTAAGTACGTAACAATATTTTCTGTACTCATCTCTTAGGATAACATTAAGATTATGTTAGACAAATTATCACTTATTACATTCTTTTATTTACTCTGGTTTCCTCTTCATCCTTTTTTTTCTGTTCCCCTTTGTGTATTCTCTTTCTATGATATATAATGTCAATTATATATATTGCATTCCATACATTATTTGTTCTTTAGTACATTTCTACCTTGAATCTCATAAGAGATTACCATAAGGTAGTTGTATCATTTTGTATCATTCGATGGATGTCTGAAAGAGATCTCTAACTTAAAGATAATACAGTTTGTTGCATATACAGCCTTTATCTATAGTTTCCTTTTATGTATATTTTATTACACAATTAAAAACATAGAATTCCATATCCACTTCGATATTGCTTTTAATTTGGCACTACCACGAAGCTATGGGTTTCCAGCAAGGCCAAGTATAAAATTACTTTACAATCAATGTCGAAATCAATTGTTTTGTTCTATTTGTCCAAAGTAGATTTTAACAGAATTATTTTTGAACATCAATAAACTACCACAGACTAAAGTGTAACATTTAAGAGAATAGGTGGCGAGAGAACCTCAAAACACTGACTTAAGCATGTCATGCCAAAACCAGGACACAGCAGGTCGCCATTTTAAATAAACCGCTTGACGAAACAGAATTTTGTTTACATTAATTCTACAGCACGCGCGACCATGATGTCGCAACAGCTCCGGTAATATTTTTTGCGATGCAGATACGCGTATTATAAGTGTGCCGCTGAAACTGAGGCGTTTGAATGGCAGCGCAAATACAGTTAGCAAAGAAATCTATTACTAAAAACTCAGTCAGCCTCGATTTAGTAAATAAAGGTATACGGAATGAACAAGTTGACGGTAAATTTAAAGTAAAATGAAAAACTACAAACAAATAAAACTTAGAACAGAAATAAAAAAATCGCAACGCTTGTGATAAACGATGACCGCCACGCAATTACGATTTTGACACATGACAAACGTTCAGTTACCATCAAATAATATGTCACGTGAGATGCGTTTACTCTACGGTCAATAAATATTTGTGTGTGTTAAAACCAAGCACTGTTTACATATCGCTACTTTAAAACAATAGGGCCACAAATCAAAAATATTCAAAATCCTTTTTATAATAAAAATTCAAATTTTGTCGGTCACATATCGGAATCAACCATTAAAAGCAGAATAAAAATATCTTTCTAACAGTGCATAACACCTATTTATCAGTTTTAAAATTACAGAGCAATTATACAAGAACTGATTTTGAAAAGTTTAAATGGCTCTCCTGTAAAATTAGGTTTATTCGCGTTGTGGCCCTTTTGTTTTTAAGTAGCGATATGTCTATTTTCTTCGAATACACAGACGTATTGGCCGCCTCCAGTCTTGAAGCGCCGACTTGTTTACAACATTTATGTTCGTCCGTAATGCATAGAGATTTGTACGTACAACACAGGTGTGTACAAGCCGCTCGCGCGTCACGCCGCGCGATACACAACAGTGTTTTACGCCGCAGCGAAAGTGTTAACACATTATTCTAACAACGTCAGCAACTACAAATGCCAACAGTATCAGGTGGTACAATTACACTGGCTTTAACGGTTGTAGAACGATAGTTTGATTGGGGAGAAACCACGACAATCCTCATATTTCGCTTTGAAACAACTCTTGTATTCCGATTCAAAAAATGTGGTTTACGTATGATCCAATCCTTATTAAGCAACCTTAATGTTAAGCAATTGCTCACTGACATCCACATACAATCTCATTAATGATTATAAAGTCTTATCTGAATTTGTACAATCGTTTCAGTGTGCTGCGGTGTGTGTCACTATTCCTGTTGGCTGAGATTCCTGATGACTGATTCCTGGCGTTACGCTTGTAAGTGTTGGCAATCGCTAGACCGTTGCCAATCTCTAGGTAATTGGCAATTGTTCACATGAAATGAGAGAGTTACTGTACACGAATTATGAGTGCGGTTGTATATCAGTCACAATAATGACGACTACGTACCAGGCTGAGGAGTATCGACGGTCTTGAAGAGGCGCAGCAGCAGGTGGCAGGTGAGGCGCGCGCCCGCGTCGGGCGAGGGCGCGTTGGCGGGGTTGCCGGCGGCGCCGCCCCCGCACGCCTTCACCAGCGACGGCAGCGCCGCGTGGCGGACGAAGTCTTCCAACGAGAAGCAGTGACGGGCTGCACGATATAAAAATAACACACCAATTATAAAAAAAAGAAAGGTGGGTATGGTTGTTGTAAGACCGATTGATAGATTAAATACAGAATATTGCAAAAAACAGTGAATTATATATTCTAGTCTTACACACACAGCTAAGCTTTATTGCGTATAATATGAAAAAATTGTCTTTAGTGGGGAGCTTGATTTTATCATGCATCAGTGAGTATTATGTATCACCTATGGTATTTATATAAGTGCAATGTTTAGTGCGTAAAGAAAAACGAGCAAGACGCAGGGCAGATCGATTAATCTACCATTAGCATCTATCAACAGTTTCCCCCGCCACCGTAGTTTCTTTGTGACCACCAGCTATGCAGCATGCATGCGGAGAATCAAGTCGTTAATTGTGAGCACCCGGTATTATAAAATGCAATCGCTGGTATTGTTACCCACCGACGACTATGAACAATAACATTCTTATTCATAGTCGGTAATGATCACTGGATTTGATTCTCACGACAAGTACTTACAGATCTTGCTATTCACTGACGAGTATTCGTTATCGAGTAATGACGGTTCCCGACAAAAATCACAATTGGTGTTGTCCACAACCACCGACGAATGTCACGATTGGCGTTGGTATCACACAGCGACGCGTAATAATGGATGTTTTCACTCAACAATCTGGTGTGGTACTGACCGACGAGTATGCAGGTGAAGACGGCGAGCGCGTCGTGCGCGGCGGCGTCGTGCAGGTCGCGGTGGTGCAGCAGGTCGGGGTAGAGCGGCGGCGGCGCGGCGTGCGGCGCGCCCGCCGGGTAGTGCTGCGCGCCGCACAGCGCCACCAGCGCGCCCAGCCACTCGGCCGCCAGCCCGCTGCACCACGCCGTCATCTCCGCGCACAGCACGCCCAGCTCGTTCACCCTGCGACGCGAGCTTGCTTAGCCCCACATTCAGATTGACTAGACCGCCCAAGTTTGCTGTATAACGCGCATGTGGCTTGAACAAACCTGTGTTGTACGTGCAAATCTGTATGGATTACGGGGCGAATCGAATTGCTGTTTACATCGGCGCTACAAGACTAGGGGCGGACATTGCGTCTGTGTATTCAGAGATACTACAAGGATGCCAAAAAATACAATATTTCAGTGGAGTATCGGCGCATCTTCAATATAGGGAAATAAGCTCCAAATTAGTGCCGTGTCCAGATTCACCCAATGTTTATTTTTTATAAAAAAAAGTTACGGTATGTACGCACACAGCCCAACATACACACACATACACTGGATCACCCCATAGTTAGCTTTAAACAAAGTAATAACACAAGTAACGTTTTCAACACTCATAGATCAACATTAGGATTCATAGGGCTGCCGTATGTACATTTTTAAATTAAAAAAATAAAAAAAGCAATAAATAATGATTTTGGTAGAGCCGTTACAGCTCACCCGGGGCGGTACAACCGCCACCCTCATAACCCGCAATAAAGTAACATGTTCTTCATGTATTGTGTTTCGGTTGGGGAGGTGTGTTTGCCGGATACACATTATTGGAGGCGACCATCTTA
>DWON01007181.1:0-13168 GCA_018251015.1 Phocides pigmalion okeechobee
GCCGTTAGGGCCCGCCGGGGGCGCCCCCCCCCCCCCCCTCAAACCCCGCCGTAAAGCAACATGTTCTTCATGTATTGCGTTTCAGTTGGGGAGGTGTGGTTGCCGGATACACTTTATAGGAGGCGACCATCTTAGTCCTTAAGAGTAGGAACGTATCCGCGTCCATCCTTAAATTGAACTTCTGTTTTATTTGAGATTGAACGTGGTTGTCCATGGGCTGCAGGGACCACTTAACATCAGGTGGCCTGTATGCCTGTGTCTTACTATTTCATAATTAAAAAATAAATAAAAAAAGAAGAAAATATACATAAAATTTATATAACCTAACAATTCACTGTATTCTGTAATTTCTATTTTAAATAAAATTTGTTTAAAAATATTATTTTAATTAAAGTAGAATAGAAAATATAAATTTTGATTTTCCTTGTTAATTTAATAGAATAGAAAATAAAAATAAAAACTAAATTATCAAAAACAAACTTATTTACGTTAATATTACACCATATATATCTATATTTTGGAATTCATCCTTCTATGTATGTTCTAAGTTTTATAATTTAAGTTAAAATCATCAAATCTATAAAAAATACTTTTATTCGGGGTTTTTTTTACTAAATCCTGTACTCTTATTTCTACTTCTTTGAATAATCGACTGTGTGACATTTAAAACCTCGGTTTTATACGAGACAATTATTAAACTTACCGATTTTCAGTGATCTATTGATATGCATGGTATCAATAGATCACTGAAAAACCACCCCATGGTTTTGGTTTCGCATTTTTTTTCTTATTTATACTTTTTTAGTTGTATTCTTTTTATAAAAGCGTGTTTTTTAGTTTTTTAACTATTTTTTTTCATATTATTGCATTGTTATCGGTCCTTGATACGTGTGCAAAGTTTCAAATTAATTAGACATCTGGAAATTGGTGAAAATTATGCTCAAAGATTCCGTTACATATAAACATACAACCCAAGCTAATAAAAGGGTGTTAAAATACCAAGTAATAGCTAGAGCATGTTTTTGGTCAACGAATATTGCAACAATTATTGCAAAGGTATTTTCAAAAAATACACGAAATGATCACGTTTTAAACAGAAATCTGTCGCCTCCAATAATGTGTATCCGGCAAGCACACCTCCCCAACCGAAACACAATACATGAAGAACATGTCGCTTTACTTTGGGTTATGAGGGTGGCGGTGGTGCCGCCCCAGGCGATCTCTAACGGCTCTATCACCTTTAAAAAAATAATAATTTTAAATATTAAAATGAATTTATACTTACTTATTTCTAGGTTTACTACATAATAAAAATCAAAACAAGATTTATAGTGTCACTTGGAAGCGAGGCGACCATTTCATTCCTCAGGAGTAGCAATGTATCTACGTTAGAGCTCAGATAGGATTTAAGTCCTATTTGTAATTGTACGTCATCAGGTGGTTTGCATGTTCGTTTGTTTTTCACATAAAAAAGCATATTTACATGGTTTAGGATCTCTTCTATTAAGTTTTAATAGTAAATAGAATAGTAAGAGGGTAATAAATTACTTTTGGGTAAAAAACGAGTGGTCACTAGTGCGCATTGAGGGTCAGATACATCAGTAAACCCTCTTCTTCTGTAACACTCTTCAAAACGAAGATTATGATCACGTGCTGGAAATAACGAGCAATGTTCTGATACCATCAAGGGCTCGTTAATACAACCCCTGTTTATAATTACCCGTAAAGGGCGCAGTTTAATGATACGTATAACTACATATGTTGGGCTAAGTTCTTTATTTTGGCTAATCATAATTGATTGAAACGTGTTTTTTTATGTAAAACGAGTACCAAACGAGCATGCAAGCCATCTGATGTTAAGTAGTCGCAGCCTACAGATATCCACGTACAAGCACAAACACGACCGAAATCCTATCTGAGCTCGAACGTAGATACGTTGCTACTCCTGAGGACTAAGACGATCGCTTCCTTACAAAGTGTAGCCGGGAACCGGACCTGCAACCGAAACACAAGTAATGTTTTACAGCGGATTATGAGGGCGGCGTAGGTACCTTCCCGGCCCAACTATAGTTCTCCCACCTTGTGAATCTTTATTAAGATAACGATCAGGAAATCAGTTTGTTTGAATATGAAGTTATCTGCATCATTAGTTTTATCCCCTCGCTACCCTTAATTAGCGTACGTAACAGGGTGATAAGTACGTAAGGGCTTGCAATATCCGCTCTGTAAACAGGGATGTTTTTGGATTAACCAACCTTGACTTAATATATCTCTAAATATTATAAAACAAAGTCCCCCGTCGCCTCTGTGTTTGTTTACGATAAACTCAAAAAGTACTGGACGGATTTTGTCACAATATTCAACAACAAGTAGAGTGATTCCCGAGCAAGGTTTTGGTGCATAACAAGGCTTTTTTTGTAAATTGGACAAGAAATTTAATATTCAATATAGTAAATCAGTCGTCGTTCGAAATAGATGTTTGGAATTGTTAGTTTAGCAACTAGGTAATGACTGGACGCATATATGAAAGAAAAATAATGTAAGTAAATATAAACTCTATTACCCGAGCGAAGCTGGGCCGGTTCGCTAGTAATATATAAAGTAAAATCTATGTACACATATAAAAAAATTGCAAGTGATCGCTGTCTGTACATAGATACATGAGAAAAACTGTTATTAGAGGCGCAATAGATTGCTAATAAAAGTTATTAGTTTTTTGTTTGTTTGTCTGTTCGTTTGAGCGCGCGCGCAAGTCACCTGACGTTAATACACAATTTTAAAATAAAATCATCAACTGGTTCGAAATATCGGCAATTAAAAAGTAAAATTAAATTAATCGTCAGTAAGTATGAGTGATTAAAGATGGAGAACTATAGTTCGACGGGGGAGGTTCCACCGCCGCTCTAATAATCCGCCGTAAAGCATTACCTGTATTTCGGTTGGAGAGGTACTGCCGGCTACAATTTGAAGCGAGGAGACCTCTTAGAAGAGTCTTAGTCCTCAGGGGCAGTAACGTATCTACGTTCGAGCTCAGATAGGATTTCGGTGGTGTATGTTGTACGTGGATGTCTATGGGCCGCGTATACTTAACATCAGATGGTTCGCATGCTCGTTTGCTACGCTAAATGTCCGTAATATAATACAACGTTATGTAGTCATTGTAGCCTAGAACGATGAAATACACAATAAATGATATCCAATATAAAAGAAGGATACACTATAAAAATTGTAATCATAAACCTTATGCGGATGAGTAAAAACACCTATAGTGACTTCGACAAGTTTTAACGACTGCCATTTATCGATAAAAACTAACGACTACTTAACATGCTCTCCGAGATATATAAGTGCAGAATTGCAACCAGTGGTGACCCATCCAATTCCTGACCGCGTCCCACCTTACTTAATACACTGTCTTTAAGAAATTGGACAAGGTTTTACGAACACCTATCGATAACAACGAACGAGTAATTAACGTGCTCTCCGAAATATGTAAGTGCAAAATTGTAACCAGTCGTGACCCATCCAATTTCTGACCGCGTCTCACGTTAGTTAACAAACCGATTTTAAGATCTTGGACAAGGTTTTACGAACACCTATTGATTACTTAACGTACGCTTCCAAATATGTAAGCGTAAAATTGCCACCAGCGCGCACCCATCCCTAATCACGGCCACGCAGGACGTTTCTTATCAAACTCAGCTTAGTAATAAACTTTTTTATGTGAGAAGAGTAGCAAACGAGCGTGCAAACCACCTGATGTTAAGTAGTCGCAGCCATAGACATCCGTACGTACCGACGTACAACCACTAACACGACAGAAATCTAATCTGAGCTCGAACGTAGATGCGTTGTTACTGCTGAGTTCAAAGATGGTCGCCTCGCTTCAAAGTGTAGGGAACCGCACCTCCAACCGACAGACGAGATGCTTTACGGCGGATTATGAGGGCGGCGGTGGTACCCAACTTTAAGTTACCTACACTACACCTAGTAATAGTTATAATCTAAATTCTCCAAAATTACCCATAATCTGGCAATACAGACGTATTACGCTTGTTATTTTAAAAAATACAGTGGAATCTCTCTTATCGATAATTACCGAAATGGACCGATACCGATATAGCTCGATAATTTGCCAGTCGCGAGATTAGATCGTCTGTCAAGATGGCGATAACAATTATGATTGATTTGTTATTATAATTGTAATTTACTCGTACATACGTGGAGCACGTAATAAATATCAACATTTATTTACATTTTGCAATAATTAAATCTTTAAACTAATTATAATAGACACGGACTCCCTTTAGATTGTTTACGTTAGGTTTTTATTATAATTACTTTTAAGATTTTTACCATTGTAAGTATGAAAAAAAACATTAATTAAAGGACTATTATAATAATAATTAAATAATTTAAAGGTGGGAGAACTATAGTTCGACCGGGGAGATACCACCGCTGCCCTCATAATCCGCCGTAAATTACTTATGTTTCTGTTGGAGAGGTGCGGTTCCCTACACTTTGAAGCGAAGCGACCACCTTGGTCCTCAGGAGTGGCATCGTATCTACGTTCGAGCTCAGATAGGATTTCAGTCGTGTTTGTGTACATGGATGTCTATGGGCTGCGACTACTTACCTTCAGGTGGCTTGCATGCTCGTTTGCTAGACTTCTCACAAAAAAACTCTTAACGCCACAAACAGATATTGAAATTTTTTGTGTACTATATTTTATCCGCGGCTTCGCTCGCGTTGAAGCCCTTAAATAAATATCAAAGATTGCAGCGACCAATACTTAAAACATTAAACTGGTACTTAACCTGAAAAACTTGAAATATTTTTAGTATTGCTTATAAGTAACAATAAAAAACATGAAATATACAAAAATTCAAAACAGTTGAACCTATAGTCAATTAGATATTCATTTGAAGGCTTTGAAGTTGCTACATTTTCAATTTTTTTCACAAACAACAATGTTATCCAGAATTCTTTTTCGATTTTTTTTTTATAAAAGAATGCTATGTCCTTATTAATACCTCTAAGAATGCGTACAAAGTTTCATGATAATCGGTTGAGTAGTCTTGGCGTGTAAGCGTAACAAATTTACATTCACATTTATAATATTAGTAGGGATTGATTAAATTTACTTGTTCATTCTTAATCACTTGAATATTATAATTAGGTACATTCTAATTTAAAAGTACAATAAAATTCTTATCAATACAGACGGAAGCAACTCAAATTATTTTGTATATCGCGATATGGTTACTTATCGAAATCTTTTCCAAAAGTAGGTACATATATTTGATATGACAGAACTACTTGATTGGGGAGGTACCACTGCTGTCTTCATAACGCTCTAAAGCACATCTTGTTTCGGTTGCGGTATGGAAACTCCAAAACAGATTTTTTTACCTTTGAAATTGTCATTTACATGTAGTAACAATGTAAGTTATTATAAAGTCTCAGATTAAGATTGGCGAGTTTTGATTGATTTGTCGTGAAGCATTACTTGTGTTTCGGTTGGAGAGGTGCGGTTGATACACTTTGAAGCGAGGCGACCATCTTAATCTTCAGGAGTAGCAACGTATCTACGTTCGAGCTCCGATAGGATGACAATAGTGTTTGTGGTTATACATGGAAGTATAATGGGCTGCTACTATTTAATATGTGGTTTGCATGTTCGTTTGCTACTCTTCTCACATAAAAATGATTATTTACAAGTTATTTACAATAATGAAAATCTTATTAATTATAATAAAAGCCTAAACAATCTCAAAGGAGTCCGTGCCCATGCGGCATACTACCAAGAACAGTAGTCGCATTGAACAACTATCACAATTCTTTGAGCGAGGTATAAAAAGAAAGTTTGCCTTATTGACAAGAGGTGTCAATGAGACAATCCATTTTTTTTATTTTGAATTGAATTCAATGTATTCTGCCATTAACACATTTTTTATTTATAGGTGTTCATAGATAAGAAATTGGTTAAAGAAATTGCCAAACATTACAAAGATTAGGTATGTCTGTCACGATACGTAATGATAATTTGTTAGATTAGATAAATGGGTCGTATATTATATTGTTATTTTTTAATTTTGAATTCCAGTAATAAAGGCAATGAACGATAGTGATGTCATTAAGGTTATTTTAAACATAAATCTAGAATATCATGCCTTTTAACGGACGCACATTTTTATAATTAGATAGATTTTATAATTAGAAAAACGCCTTTTTTATAATTATGCTCGTTATAAATAATATCGTCTAAACATTGACTGGTATGTCGTGACGGCAAATAACATACTACGCTACTCTGTGCTACGTCGCGATGGAAAACGACAGACGCTCTTATGTCGTCACGCATTCTTCCCCGCGATACTGTACCTACTATTTTTTATTTTACTTTTATTTATATTCTTTGTATATTATTACAAGAAAGTCTATTTTACTAACGAACTTCGGGAAGGTACCACCGTTGCCGCAACTCTTGTGTTTCGGTTGGAGAGGTACGGTTGTCGACTACACTATGACTTGAAAGTAACCAACTTAGTCCACAGCAGCAGTCCACAACGTTACATACGTGTCAAATAGGACTTCAGTCCTCTTTAACGTTGTATGTGGATGTCCATGGGCGGCAGCGACATAACATCAGGTGGCGTGCGTACTCGTTTGTTTCTTTTCTCACATCGATTTAAAATGCGCCTTTTGTCACATTATTTTATAGCACGGTTTATGATGGCATAGCAGAGCCCCCTGTAAGTTTCATATTATTTTATAACACGGGTTATGATGGCATAGCAGAGTTCCCTGTTAGTCTCACATTATATTATAACACGGGTTATGATGGCATAGCAGAGCCCCCTGTTAGTTTCATATTATTTTATAACACGGGTTATGATGGCATAGCAGAGCCCCCTGTAAGTTTCATATTATTTTATAACACGAGTTATGATGGTATAGCAGAGCCCCCCGTTAGTTTCATATTATTTTATAACACGGGTTATAATAGCATAACATAATCCCCTATTACGTTCACATCATAAATCAATGCGAAAGCATCACTTTATAACACGGGTTATGACGGCATAGCACAGCCCAATAGTACGTTCCCATTATTTTATAACATGCGTTATGATGGCATAGTAAGGTCCTTGTTACGTTAACATTGCGTGTTGACATTGTGCAGACCGTATTGCCGTTGGCCGTCACGCCAAGCGTCACTCTTACCCCCAAGGCGCGTTAATGACATCAAAACTCTAATTATCGCCAACCAACTTGTTTATCTCCCAGACTGCGTACCACGGTAGCACAAAGCGGGCTGACTCAGCAAATCGCATCCAATTATAAAATCGTGAATACAAGCTTTAAAACTAGTTATCTATGCCGCAGCCAGGTTGGTGAGATGTTTCTTGACTAGTCGGGACTTATTTAAGCTTAGACTAGTCGGTGTGTTTATAAAAAAGAGTAGTCAACGAATGTATAGCAAATTTTAGACTAGTCAACGTATTTCTTGAAAAGTTTAGACTAGTCGGTGCATTTATAAAAAAAAAGACTAGTCAATGAATGTCTTGCAAACTTTAACAGTTTAGATTAGTCAGTATAATTCCTGTAATATCTAGATTAGTAAGTGCATTTCTTAAAAGTCTGAACTAGTCAGTCTGATTCTTAAAAGTGTAGACGAGTCTTTGTATTTCTTGACAATTCTAGACTAGACAAGTGTAATTTCTTAAAAGTCTACTCTAATAATTCGATTTCTCGAAAAGACTAGACTAATAATTGCAGTTCTAGAGAAAATTAGACTAGATTTACTATGTAGTAAATTTTTTCAGGAACCCATTTTGAAAGTCTGTACGGGCCTGTAGACAGTAATTCAGGGGCCCGGTTTGATGGGCCATCAAAATGCAGTCATGGAAAAACATGTACTAAATTTTGCTCATTTTCAAATAATTATTACTATAATTTCGAAAATAATTATAGATCAGAAATTAAATTCTATAATTAAACATTTTCAAGTTATTTAACTTCTTAATTTTTATCAGAAAAAAATCTAATACCAATCAATTATTATTGTTTCAAACTAACTTAAGACTAATATTAAACAGCTAATATTTTTCTTAAACTTTTTCTTGCCTTTGCTTCGTATCCAGTTCACAGCAGACAGACACACTTTGAAGCATTTTGAGTTATTGCCAAAGTAGTTACTAGTGAAATTTGCATTTTTTAAATGTGAGAAGAGTAACAAACGAGCATGCAGACCACCTGATGTTAAGTAGTCGCAGCCCATAGACATCCACGGGCAACTAAAAACACGACCGAAATCCTATCTGAGTTCGAACGTAGATACGTTGCTACTCTAGAGGACTAAGATGGTCGCTTCAAAATGTTTCCGCCAACCGCAACTCTACAACCGAAACACAAGTAACGCTTTACAGCGGATTATGATGCGGTGGTGGTACCTCCCCAGTCGAACTATAGTTCTCCCCCTTTAACATTTGACTATTAATAGTTTGACGAAAAGCGGATAAGAATCAATACAACACAACCACTAGATACCTGGACCGTTTATGAAATACACGATTAGATTACAAAACCACAACATACAGGCAGTCATTGTTATTATATATATATAAATTTATGTTTGTTGGTTTGATATATCAATTCAATATTTATTATTCAATAGTTACACACGTTTTTTCTTTGTGTTCAAATTTGATTCATCTCAAAATGCCGTGTCATTCGCGTTACTAAAGATTTTTCTTCTAACTCTTTGCGGCGCTCATGTATTACATCGAGTCAAGATTACGGGAGGAGGCATTAAACTGGAGCCCTTTTCTCTAGACCGAAGACGTGCTGACAATTCACACATATATTGTATTCTTAGAATCAGTGTAGCGTCCACGAATACTCAGACGTTTCCGCCGTCTTGTAGCGCCGACGAATACACAGCACTTGTGTTCGCCCGTAATCCATACACATTTGTACGTACAACACAGGCGTGTACCAGCCGCGAGCGCGTTGCGCGGAGTAACACGTGGGGGTTTTGTACCCCGTAAGGACAATGTTAAAATATCTCTATCTGTATTTTGGTAGTCAAGAGGGCATACTAGTACTTTTATAGTCAAGCTGGCCATCTGATGTCAAGTAGTCGCTGAAGCCCTTGACATCCACAAACAACTTTAAACAGAACTGAAGTCCTATCTGAGCTCGTATACAGACTCCTGAGGATTGAGACGCCTTCTTCTAAATATATTTCCTGAGCTATGTGAGCGTGTTTCTTCGAAAATGGACAAAGAGAACTCTGTTTCAAAGCCGATGTAGCGACTCTGGTGTTGCAAAGCCCAGGCGGCCTGCCTGCCTTTTCGTAAAGTAACTTAAAAATACTTCTGCCTGCCTTTTTGTAAACTAACTTAAAAATGCAGTAACTGCACCTCCAACAGGCACATAAGAGTTGTTTCACATCGGATTATGAGTGATGGTATCTCAGGCTATAAAGTCTAGATGGTATAACAGCCTAGTGTATCATTCTCTCTAACACAGGGATTCACGGAGATTTGACTTCATATTTTTCAGAATTTTATGGAGAATTCTCAGACATGTACCTTTTCTTCACCGTTTTCTATTATTCAATAGTAATAGAATTATAGTCGGTCATTATAATTCTGAAGTTGTGATGTCTATGTTATTATTTTCAAATTTCTATTATTATTTTGTTTTCAATTTTAAATACTTTTTTTTATTTAAATAGGTATGTGATGCTTATAGTTTTAGTTGTAATAGGTCATTATTGATATTTTGAAGTTAAAATGT
The DNA here is from genome assembly GCA_018251015.1 of Phocides pigmalion okeechobee. NCBI lineage: Eukaryota > Metazoa > Arthropoda > Insecta > Lepidoptera > Hesperiidae > Phocides > Phocides pigmalion. The sequence continues at coordinate 9,808 of DWON01007181.1, forward strand.
CTGTTATTATTTTAAAATTGTTATAATCATTTTCTTTAAAATTTTAGTTTTTTTTTTAATATGTGACTGATAGTTTGAGTTATAAAACGTCATTATTATTCTGAAATTGCGATGTCTGTGTAATTATTGTTATTATCCCAAACAGAAGTAATGACAGTTTGCTTTTGGAGCGTGAGGGGCGGTTTGGGGCTCCCAGGGGCGGTTTGGAGCCCCCAGGGGCTAATGAAAGGGGCGTTACACTATTTATTGTTATTATGAACACATTTTCAATTCAACATACACGGGATAAGCGACGAACATCTGTCTTTTCAAAAAATGTCTATGGTTAAAGGGGTGGTTTATTGTTTGTGGATCAAATGGAGAATATTTTACATTAGTTAATGTTCGCGGTGAAGCTTGCGCAGAATTCTACATGGAAAACATCCTTTATCCCTTAGAAGTTTCCAAAATTCGATTTTGAACGAATATCATCGCGATATTTATATATTTTATCAACAGTTTAACATCAACAGTTTCTCTCACTACCGCAGTTTCGCCGTAACCACGAACCATGCTGGTTCGAAATATCGACAATCAAAAGTCGTTAATCGTGAGTACCCGGTACATAGTAAAAATATCCAAAATTAATTTCTCAGTGCTCGATTACTCTATAAGGATCCTTTATGCTAAATGTCTGCCACTTAGCAGTAACTTTTTTGGAAACAATTTTTGGAAATTTTGAACAAGAAACAGACACTCTAACTGTATTCAAACATACTATATATGTTGATAACTGACGTTATGTAAAGAAATTATCTGCAGAATTTCTGCCACGCTGCAGAAACACTTTTTGAAAATAAGTTTTGGAATTTTGAACAAGAAACGGCACTCTAACAAATTACACTATATACAGAACCTATCTGCAAAATGCCTGCCAGGCTTTAGCCTTTTTTTAAAAAAAGTTTTGGAATTTTGAACAACAGACACTTAAATAATATTGAATATTATTAGATGTGTTTTCATATCCAATAAAAATCAACTTTCAATATCAATTGATGTTAATGTCGACTTATATTTATACCTGATAAGCAGAGAGCTTTATAAACTTTGTCTGATTATTTTGTACTAGGCTTCGTCTGAGTACTTTTTACTAGGTAGGTAGGATTTTTTTAAAGGTAGGAGGACTATATTTCGACCGGGGAGGTACCAACGCGTTTAATCCGCCGTAAAGCATTGCTTGTGTTTCGGTTGAAGAGGTGCGGTTGCAGGCTACACTTTGAAAAGAGTCGACTATTTTAGTCCTCGTACGTAATAACGTATTCACGTTCGAGCATAGGATTTCGGTCATATTTGTGGTTGTACGTGGATGTCTTGTGTGTGATGTTAAACCGATAATAAGAGATTAATTAAAGAATTACTAGTGAAGGGACATAAATAAAAAAGTTAAAACGAATAGTAACAAATTAATTAATGAATTATTGGTGAAGGTACATAAATAAAAATGTAAACTGATACTAACATTTTTTTTAAAATGAATTACCGCTGAAGTTAAATAAATAAAGAAGTAAACTGATAGTAACAAATTAATAAATGAATTACCGGTGAAGGTCCATAAATAAAAATGTAAACGAATAGTAAAAAAATAATGAATGAAGTTATGGAATTTTTAATTCCAATTGAAAGCAGAGAATAAAAAACATAAATAACCGCATCGAATTTCAATCCAAAAAAATCCAATCCAATCCAATTGTACATTTCCTCTACGTGACTTTTCAAAGACCTTTGAAAAGACTCAAAGAATTAATTTATAGTTACATTTCGCATTCGTAAACGAACGTGATACAAACAAAACAGAAGCAACGATTGTTGGTTGTAAAGGAATTGTGTTTAATGTTGCCATATATAATATAAGGTAACTGTGGGTGGCAATACTAACAATCGACCACTTTATACGACCAATTTCGGACGTTTAACCCGAGAATACGATTACCCCAGAGTAAATTACGATTTATTCCAGAATAAGCTTCATTTACCTTTACCTGCAGTAGCTTTTTTATGTGAGAAGAATATTTAAACCATCTGATGTTAAGTAGTCGCAGCCCATAGACATCCACGTACAACCACAAACACAACCGAAATCCTATCTGAGCTCGAACGTAGATACGTCGCTACTCCTGAGGACTAAGATTGTTGCCTCTTTTGTAAGTACGACTACACCTTTGTACGTAGCTTTATGAGAGAGAGTAGCAAACGAACAGGCCACCTGATGTTAAGTCGCTGTATCATGGACATCCACATACAACCTCAACAGAACTCAATCTTAATCTCCCTCAACGAGAGCATGACAGTAGCATGACATGCTCTAACAGTATTACGTGCTGTATTCAAATTCAAATATTTTATTTAATTGTAAGGTCTTTACATACACTTAATGAACGTCAAGGGTACAGTGTAATTAGTACATCGGCTTTGAGCGCCTGTTGGCTAATGTTGACCGGGAGAAAAAAGCCGGCGGAAAAAACTCTCGGCACTCTTTTTATATCAGTCCTTGATAAATAAACATTACACAGTATGACTTTAGAAAGATGGTGAGCACACGAGACAGCTAATCGTGTGTGTCAGAATCTTCAAATCAATTCAAAATTTAATAGATCAATAGTTTAAAAATCGTCTGTAAAATCTATGTTATAAATGTCACACCTCGTCGCAAATATAGATCAAAAATTGGCGATATGGACTAAAAATAATGCTTCATGATTTATTGAAATGTCTGTATGCAGTGTCTTATTTAATACTACTTTTACGCGAGAACCAGAAGCAAAAGTTAGTTTATAAGATTCGTTCATACAAGTACACGGATATCATACATTTCAGATAATCTGCGTATTATTTACAGGATTTCGTCCGATTTGAAGTAATAAAATTGTTGGTAAGTTGGTACTACTGAATTTTACGTAGCTTATAATAATATAGACATCTCACTCACTCCTTCGTGTACATGATGATCTCTTTCTGACAAGTACAATTCGTGTGAATTGATACAATTTAATAGTAAAGCTATAAATTTTCTTTTCAAACAATTAGTTTTATGTTTGGTGGATGTTGGTGGCAAGTGGGCTGGTTCATATGTAGCGCAAAGAATTGCAATTGCTATTCAGCAAGGTATTGCAATCAGCATTCCGCGTGTTACAGGGATTCTCTTTAGATTGTTTAGGTTAGGCTTTCATTATAATTACTTAAAAGACTTTCATTGTTGTAATGAATATACAAATAATTATATAACTAATTAATATTGTACTGAAAATAATGTGTTGTCAAATGGTAGTTTAATCTACAGCGTTTGCCTCCAAATTCAATCTAAAGATCAGATTTCTTTTACCCG
>DWON01007182.1:0-13168 GCA_018251015.1 Phocides pigmalion okeechobee
ATGCGTTCCTACTCTTGAGGACTAAGATGGTCGTCTCCAATAATGTGTATCCGGCAACCACACCTCCCCAACCGAAATGCAATACATGAAGAGCATGTCGCTTTATGGCGGGTTATATGGGTGGTGTTGATGCCGCCCCGGGCGAGCTCTAACGGCTCTAACACCTTCAACAAAGGTGTGTACAAGCCGCAAGGGCGTTGCGCGCCGTAATACAGAAGGGTTTTACGCCGCAGGGAAAAGAGAAATTTATGAAATGGCCCATGGATAATGCTTTCTACACTCATAGCCTCACGTTATACACGTCATTTTTATAATCAGCCGTAAAGCAGTTCTTGAGATAGGTTGAAGAGGTGCGGTTGCCGGCTACACTTACAAGTAATGACCATCAGTCCTCACAAGTAGCACTGTATACTTCAGATAGGACTTCAGTTCTGTTTGAGGTTGTATGTAAATGTGGTAGAACACGAACGGGGAGGCACCACCGTTACCCTCGTAATCTGCCGTAAAGCATTTCTTTTATTAGAAGCGGTGACCAAGTCCTCAGGAATAGCAACGCATCTATGCGCGACGTCAGATGGAACTTCAATCTCCTTTGAGGTTGAACGTAAATATTGTAGATGTTGAACGAGCTGACATGACTTTGAACATGATGTTGAGCGCAAATGATGATGAATTGCAGAGAACATATAACAGCATATGGCCTGCATCTAGTTTAGTCTAAAAAGTAGCAGATCGTTTGCTCCTTTTTCTAAATAAAAAGAGGCAGATTATAAGATATATAGAGGAAGCAGTGGTTTAATCTCTGCTGGGAGTATTTCAATCAATTCTAACCTGATCATCTTCAAAATCGCTGAACAGTTCCACTTGGAGCGTCTGCTTCTCTTCATCAAAACCCGTGAGGAGTAATGGAGCCATCACTATCGTGCGCATCAGTTGATGGAGTTTGGATCTGGAGACAACGTTAATAATATAATAACTAAGCTGGAGCTGTATTATTTAGATTGAAGATGCGCGATAATTCACTGAAATATTTTAAACCTGGGAGACTGGTGGTAAATACCACATTCACTATTCGTCTGATGGTTAATGGTGGTTGAGGTAATTTGCTTTAGCATATTGATGACAGGAAACTAGACCAGCTGTAATTACCGGATTCCGGTAGCCTCAGACCCCAGGCCGCTGCGTTATCAAAATCAAAATATTTTTATTCAAAGTAGATTCTTTACAGAACTCTTCTTGAACGTCAATAAACTACCACAGACTCGTAAGGTGTTTCGTTTTGGAGAATAGTTAGCGAAAGAAACTCTAAAACACACATCTTTTTCATCTTTAAAATGTAATTTACAAATAATAACTTAAACTAATTGAGCAAGTGGAGTTGGAGTCGTTTCAGATCACTTGAGTTTATCATTTTTATAATATGCGTCTTTATACAATGTTTTGTTAATAACTAATTTCAACTTCTTTCTGATAGATTTGTGATATGTTCTGGTATTTTATTGTAGTAGCGAATACAGTTTCCTATGAATGATTTGGCAACCTTACATAATCTATATTTAGGGGCAGCCAATTTATCCTTGTTTCTTGTATTAAACTTATGATTATTACACTTTTTGATAAATTTATTATTGTGCTTCCTCAAATACATTATTAAGAAACTGTCATCAAATCCTATTATATTGATCAATGGATTCTATATCAAAATCTATAAAGTCCAATTCCGGTTTCGGTTCCGATGCCGATTCTGACTAACCAAATATAAGAACTCTGATTCTGACTTTAGTTCCGATATCATTATATCCGTAACATCCCTAATTATAAGACGGGATAGTTTTTAGAAATTGTTACCAAAACTTACAAATCAATGGATTCTGTTTGAAAACCTGTAAAATTCCCGGATCCACTACCGGTTCCGACACCGGTTCCGACCCACATTTAAAAACTCCGATTCCGTTTTCGGTTCCGATATCACCACATCCGTAACATCCCTTATTATAAGTCGTGATATTCTTTATTCATACCTATGTCTGAGCATAGCGGAACGACAAGACGCCGACACCAATACTCCGCCTTTGGCCCGCATTTGAGCACACACCATGAACATTCCTGAAAACATAAAAACAAATTATGATGAAAATTTTATAACTGAGATACTCGAAGTCTTCAAAGTTACCGAATAGGTACCAAATACCCTTTTTGTGAAATAGAAATAAGATCTAACATCTTATGCTACTCATTCAGGTTAGAAAAAATAATAAATGACTCGAGATGTTTACCTGAAATACCGACATAATAATTATTAATTATAATATATTAATTAGCCGAAAAAAATTATTTGATTTTCATTTTGTTCTTCCCGCGATCGCTACATCGTAAAGACTCGAGATTTTGTCACGGCAAATCCTGGAAGACACCTTTCAGTATTCTTTTACGACAGGAAATACCATAGCGCTATTCTGGCGCCGAATTACAGGGATTGTATTTATGTTACCTAGGTCCTTGTTGACCTGCGACTCGGGCATGTCGAGGGCAAGCCGCACTCGGTAAGCCTGTGACGTCATCAGCATACTACTCCGTCGGGTCAACTGCACGTGGGCTGATGGGAACGAGCAGACACCCATGTTTTCTTCGCATGCCCTGGATAGAAAATATTTACACTTTGACGCTGACTCGATTTAATATGTGAGATATTAAATCGAGTCAGCGTTGCGGGAGGCGAATAAACTGGAGCTGTTTTAGACTGGAGGTGCGCCGACAATACACAGAAATGTATTTTTTGGCATGCCTATAACATTTACGAAGTCTTGTAGCGCCGACGACGCTAGTACGCGTGTCAATAGTACCTAAATTCGTCCGTAATCCATACAGATTTGTACAACAGGTACAACAGGTGTGTACAAATCTCATGCGCGTTACGCCGCGTAATGCACAGCATTTCTACCACTCTGACATAAAAAATTGATGGTTAAACAAACACATACTGTTTAATTATATATTTAATAAAATTATAAATTACCATTTGAATAAATTGTTTTTTTTTTTTTTGTTTCCCACTCAATGTAGTGGTAATTACAACTGTACTGCTTTCCCACTAAATTTAATGATTCAGCACACCATAGTTTTTTGCGACTTTTAAACAATAAGCGGTGATCACGGGTCACAAACCACACGGTGTTGAATTTATTCAAAATTGAATTTAAGTGGATTATGTAACCATTACTTTATTTATATTTCAGTTACATACATATTTACTTTTGGAAATGATTATTGCTAATGATAAAATTGTGTATTATTTTATCTTGTAATAATTTCTGTATAGGTTGCTCAAGGTACAGCCCAGTCTTTATTCATAAAGGGGCCCTAGGGTAACAGTCGCCCTTTTGAAAATAAAACGAAAGTAAACCCCCTTTTGAAACACATAAATAATTATAAGTTTATTTGCTGATCTAAAAATACTTGCATACCTCATTTGGTTATTTAAATTCTTAAAAATCAACACACATGAGTTATGTTTCGTCATATACACATTGGAATTTTGCAAACGCCATTAAGATTTAAATTTTAAGCTTAAATTTTACTCCATATTTTCAAAGAATTGGAAATACGGTTAAATAATTCATTTGTATGCAATTTATATCTAATGGATTATGAGTTCATTGTTAAAGATTATTGTTTATCATATTCTTAGGCAACAGTTGTAGTATTATTATTGGAAATTACGTTGCACTCTCATATTGTGTGACTGACTGACCTTAGCACACTAAAGCCACTTGATAAAGATCAATCATAGATAATGGTTTAATACCAATGTTTTATAGTGCAATCATAGTTTTTTTTTAAATGGGCCTAACTATCATAAATCAGTAAACAGAAATAGCTAAGAAATAGCATTAATCAGTAAAAAACTCATGATATGGAGAGAACTCTGTATTTTGCTAGGAGATAAGGTTCGTAATGATGAGATCCGTAGACGAACAAAAGGTACCAACATAGCTCTCAAAATTTGTAGGCTGAAGTGACAGTGGGCTGGTCACATCGCCCGAAGGATGGACAATGGGGCAGAAAGGTCCTTGAGTGGCAACCACGTCTAGGTAAAAGGAGCATAGGGCATCCCCCGACCAGGTGGACTGAGAACCTGATAAAAATGGTAGGTAACCACTGGATGAAGAGGGCACAGATCCAGTTGAGAGTGGCGGACCCGGAGGAAGCCTATGTCCAGCAGTGGACACATAAAGGCTGATGGATGGATGAGTAAAGAACTCTATATAAAGCTAAATTTCCACTTGAAATCAATCACATATGCATTACTAATGAAGACAAATGTAGTTGCCCTTTTTAAATATGAAGAAAAGCCCATGAACTTAGACAAGTTCATGGGCAGACCCCAGCAGATATTAAATGGTCTCTGCAGTAGAAATACAACTGCTGCTTTTCTTTGCATAACAAGCATGCAGCTTGTACACCTATTGTGTTCATACAAATTTATATGAATTGTGGTGAATATGTTGAGCAGGTAAGACTGCAAGCAGACACTATGTCTGTGTATTTATTGATGCTACATGGACGCAAGAAAACCATTTCCATGGATTGTTGGCTCACATCCAGTCACAATCACATCTAGGTAAAATAGCTCCAGTTTAGTGCTGCATCCCACAACACTGACTGGATATAAATGAGTACCTCAGCAAAGTGTTAAATTTGAACTTTAACCAAGATAATTAATTATTTCTATTTAGTAACATAGAAATAATACATATCACAGATGCATTATTAAAAAAGGCTTACAGGTGAAAAATATATATTATGAAAACATTGTTTTAGTTGACAACATATTTTTTTACTTCATACTTATTTTTTAAATTCACTCTCCCACTCATTGTAAAACAAAGTTCTTTTTACCATTATTGACTTTAAAAACTCATTAAAATGTATTGTATAAGATATTATTTAACAATTTGAATTTCTTGATTCATACTTACTTGAATTGTAGATGAACTGGCCGTACATGTGTAACATTGGGCATGTAGGTGTAATAAAAAATAACATACATAAATATGGACACCCATAAAATTGCCGCGAAAAATACAGTGATCACTCCCGCCTTGTACAACAGTTCTTTAACACTTTCGATGCTATCATTCGTCTTTTTTTTATAACCCGAGTACTGTTTAGACACGAATGATTCTATTGGAACACTTACAAAGTCCCGAACTACTCGAAATGGGTTAATATACGTAAGGATAGCCATAACTTTGTATCTGTATTTAATCTAACACTGTTCTTAGTAGTTTAAATAACTCTTATCAACGCAGCGGTCAAGGAAACGGATCTAGAGGATTTGAGGGGTAGATAATGCCGGTATCGATAATTTTTTATTGATAAGTATGGGTCGTTAACTTTTTGAAAGGATGCATGAAAGTACTATGATAGGAGTACGTTCGTATGCGCTATGCCTTGGCTGGCTTAATAGACACTGATATCTGCATTGATATTTATTTACTGCTTCTTGAGAAAAATAGTATCGTAGATACAAAAAAGTTTTTTATTTACATATTTCAATTATCTGTCATTGTCACTGTCATCAAACAGGTGGAAAACTTCAGAATGACTTTTACGCCTCGTTTTAATTTATGCATCATTACAAATGTTTTTTGTATTCTTCGGTGTAAAAAAACTTCACATATTCAAGTACATATTCACATAGTAGAAGACTTTTATTATTTTTATTAATTTACTGTAAGTAGGTCTTCTTGACAATTGCGTTTTTCGATATCAACATATCGGAAATAATTTCATTGTGATAATGAGAACTTATCGGATAGTTGAAAAATTGGCACATTGCATAAGATTACCTTAATACTAGGTCAACTCAATAAGTAATGTATTTAATAATATAGTTCTACGATTTTCACATGTAATGTCCTAATAAAATGATATTTTTTTATAAAAAGGAACGCAACAAACAAATGTTAACTCAAATTGTCATTTAAATTCTAATGTCAAATCAGATCAAAACAAATATCAAATCCGACTTTATAGTGAATTGAATTTGTTATAATATTTTTTAAATATTTACATGACACAAATGCAATTTATCCATTAAATAAAACAATGATATGGAGTGCTCAAAACCTCTCTACTTCTCTACACTTTCCGAGAAGGCTTATATCGAGCACAACACGAATAGTTCTAAAAGAAAATTTACCCGCTGTTGCATATAAGCCTGAAGTAATAGAAAAAAATAAATATGAAAGATGGGAAAAGGAAAATTTGTTCAAAGCAGACAGTTCCGCCAAACAGCCTGTATTTAGTATCGTACTACCGCCTCCTAACGTTACCGGGAAATTACATTTAGGTTAGTTTTTTTGCACGTCTATTGACGCGCCTTTGCGATAATACCGACCCATATAAAGTGACGGGAAATGGCATGACGTTTGGGTGTGCCGTCATGCCCCCTGCGCGATCGCCCTCTTCTCTTACAAAAGATTAACTCACTGCGGCGTACATATATTTCATCGAGTGAGCGTTGCGGAAGGCTGGAAACTGGAGCTGTTTTCTCTACACTGGAGATGCGCCGACAATTCACAGAAATATTGTATTTTTTAGCATCTGTGTAGAATATACGAATATATAGACGTAATGTACGCTCGTAGTCTTGTAGCGCCGACTTTAATACAGCACTTGTATTCGTCCGTAATCCATATTTTTACGTACACAATAGGTGTATACAAGCCGCAAGCCCTTACGCCAAGTAACATACAGTTTTTATGAAGCCTGCAGGGAAGCTGTTAAATTAACATAACAATGAGTAAAATTTTGTTACTTATTTCAGGCCATGCTTTGTCATGTACAATCCAAGATGTGATAGTGAGAAGGAAACGGTCTATGGGCGAGAACGTTCTCTGGTTGCCTGGTACAGACCATGCTGGCATTGCCACACAGGTGAATTTAGTAGGCGCAGAGTAATATTTTATAAAAGTAACTTATCAACCCATTAAAGTTATATAACACATGCTACTTTCTATCAAATATTTTTTTTATTAATTTATATCTGTATATTTTGTACAAATACAATACTTAATTATAATTTAAACTGAAGTCCAATAAAAAAATTCATACCCAATTTTTCCACTCTTATGAGTTGTTGTGTAGGTTTAAATGAGACTGAATTCAAAATTCAAATATTATATTTCATTGTAAGGTATTTACATACACTTAATGAACGTCAAGGGTAAAGTGTAAAATCAGTACATCGGCTTTGAACGCCCTGTTAGCTAAGGTAGACCGGGAGAAAAAATCAGCAGAAAAAAACTAAAATCGCCCTTTCAACACGTAAATATATACATATAATAAAATTGTGACTGATTGCTGTTTGTAAATACAAGATATACAAGAAAAAATACTATTAGGGGTCCTTATTAACGCAAACTGAAAAACAATTTTTGAGTTTTTTTATTGCTTATCTGTGTATTTGTGTGCTCTAATTTCAGATAAAAATCTGGATACATCCAAAAAAAATATTTTAATTAGTTTGTAGACTTTCATTGTTGAAAATATGTATTTCTGTACATACATATAATGTAAATAAAATGAAATAAACCCTAATATGTAGCTCATGTGTTATAAAGGTGGGATAACTAAAGTTGGACAGGGGTGGTACCACGGTCACCCTCATAATCCGCCGCAAAGCATTACTTGTATCTCGGTTGTAGGGGTGCGGTTGCCGGCTACACTTTGAAGTGAGGCGACCGTCTTAGTCCTCAGGATTAGAATGCATCTACGTTTGAGCTCAAATAGGGTTTTGGTCGTGTGGTTGTGGATATCTATGGGCGGCGACTATTTAACAATAAGGGGTTTGCATGCTCTTTTGCTACTTTTCTCACATAAAAAAATGCTATTAAAAATCTGGAAACTTAAGTTAAATAAAAATAATCTCAAAAATTTAAGTTTCCATGAATGAAACAGCGAGCAATACTTAGTTCCTAAAATGATAAAATGTCTGTTACAACACATAAATACTGAATAAAGGGGAATATGATGAAATTTTGGTCTACCATTCATTTCAGTGTCTCTGTAACAGAACTAGCTCTACAAAAATTAATTTACAACAAGCTTTCTTGCGCTGAGAATAATGTGTGAGCACATTACTTGTACTCATTTATCTATCGAACTTTGCACTGAAAATGCGACTTTAAAGCCCAAATGCTTAGGTTCATTTTAGCGTGCTCAATTATGCCACCCGCAGTGAACGCAAGCGTTATAAAAGTAATATCTCCTCATATTTATGAGAGGGACGGTATGGCGAGTCCCTGGTACCGAATCCACGTTTGCCACAAAATTCCTTATCTCACCTGCTTAAACTGCTATGGAAATTGTCAAGGGCGTAGCAACACACTGTGACGGGTGCCGTAGTCAGTGAAAATCAATCAAATATAATCCATATCTTAAAGCTACTCAAAAACTATGTAACTAACTTTTCCACATTATTCCGAACTGTTGGTGACAAGACAGCTGGACAACAGTTGGACAAATTGACAGACATACAGGTGAATAAACACACATATAAACAGGCGGAGAGATGGACAGGACATATAGATAGACGAACAGGCAGACACAGACTGATTGTCGGATAGACGAACAGATGGACAGATGAACAGACTTATCCATGAACAGATGGACAAATTGACAGACTTTCAGGTAAATAAACGGACAAATCTATAGACAACCGATGAACAGACAGCAAGACAGAGAGACGAGGGACAAACAGAAACATTGATAGATAAACAGACAGATGCAGGGACAGGTAGACAGATGGACAGTTGACCGGATGGACAAGTCGATACATGGACAGTTGGAAATATTCACAGACGCAAAACAAAATGATAAGGGCCAATTTTAAACATTTCTGCTACGGAACCCAAAAAGGGTTCGCAATGGTCTCTTGGACCCCAAAGGCAAGCACTTGGAAGACAAAAGGACCATTTAGTACCTACTTTATCTTTTAATGTGTGGCATAATTTGAAGGGCTCCCGGGATGCTCATAATTTCGTAAAGTTAACTACTATGTTTGAAGTTGATTCGGTAACAGTAAATTAAAGGTGGGAGAACTCCAGTACGATCGGGGAGGTACCACCACCGCCCTCATAATCCACCGTAAAGCATTACTTGTGTTTCGGTTGTAGAGGTGCAGTTACCGGCTACACTTTGAAGCGAGGCAACTGTCTTGGTCCTCAGGAGTAGCAACGTATCTATGTTCGAATTCAGATAAGATTAAAAAAAATCTTCTTGTATATACGAGTATGTAGCACCAAACGCAGTATTGAGTTTATTTAAATAGAATGTAAGTAGCAGACGAGCGTGATGTCCACCTGATAACATCTAAGCACCACCTTGGACCTCTACTTGGACCTTTGTAACTAACTCCTTATCTCTCCTCTCCTTACATGAGTCCCCTTTAAAGTCGATCACGGATACGTTAGTACTGAGGACTATGATGATCGTTTCATTTGTGAGCCATCAAATCTTTATTGAAATTCAAAAATTGGTTCACACTAGAAATGAGTGTCGGATAGTATCGGAACGTCGAAAAGTCCAGCTTCTAACACTTTGTAATATGATTTTTAAAATATTGTACTTATATTTTTCTGTGTAACGGACACTCAACGATTTCTTAATTGCCGATATTTCGAATCATTGCATCTACACGGCTTAGCCGTGACCACGCCCAAATGTCGTAAGTAGTCTTATTCACGTAACAGAATGGCAGAGGATCGAAGTGATTTGATAGTTAAACTTGTTTATTTTAATCACTTAGCATATTATAAGACCTAGACCTATTATCTTCTAGTTTAGTTAAAGTATCGTCAGACAGTACTAAGTCCCGTTAGTATCTGAAGTCATCATACTCTGAATGCAAAGTACGGAAGCATACATGACATTAGACATTAGCGGTCACCCATCCAAATTCTGACTACGCGTGAAGTTGCTTAACTTGAAACGATCTATCTTGAGCTTATATGACCGAAATGCTTTACAAATTTTATTCTGAAAGTAAAATTTTAAATTTGCCAGGCGGAACGTTGGCGTCACATTTGCTTTAAGGCTCCGAGTAGACAAGTCTCTCGGATGCCTTGCATCTGGTGCGTAGTACAAGTGAAAAGAAAGCGATATTATGAGCATTTTAACAGCAACGAAGGCGTTTCCTGCCGTTTTTTGTGCTATTGACTTTGTTATAAACTTTCTACTTTGTTATAAACTATACATATATCTATGTGATTGATAGGACATACATATTTAAAATTTGTATGTGTATGCTTTTTTTGTTGTGTGATTTCGTTATAAATGACATTTGTTTATTTAGTAATATTTAAACGTATTATTTGAAACTAGTATTATTGACACGTTAATACATTTTTACTATGTACCGGGTACTCACTATTAACGATTTTTTATTATTATTTGCTGATAATTCGAACCAGTTACATCACACGTGGTCACAGTGAAACTTCGGTTTAAAAATATAAATTAATAGATTCCACGATAATATTAGTTTAAAATTGTATGTATTTTCTATTTACAGTGATGAAAATCTTAAAACTAGTTATAATAAAAGCCTAACCTAAACAATCTAAAGGTGCATTCCCGCGCTGAATAGCACTGCGATTACTTCACATCAAGTGGTTTGCATGTTCGTTTGCTACTCTTCTCACATAAAAAAAGTGTCGTGCGCTAAGTTTTAGATTTAATAAATTCAAAGTGTATACAGTAGTAAAGTACCAATTTTCTTTAAAAGGTCCTCTACAATTTTAATTATTTATATGTTTCTTTAAACTTGGACCCTTCCTTGTAAAAACGTGGACGTACGTTCGTGAGAACATCTTATTTGAACTCAAGCGAGCGTGATGTTTCTCAAAGTCCAGTATGTCTTCCCAATGTATTGCTTTCAGATATCTTACCTAACATTGGCTGGTAACTTTGGATTAATGTTGACGTCATAAATATTGTCTATGATTTGTGGTCGTCTAGCGAATCTGTTAACATAATTATGTTATGTATGATTTTTTTTTCTCGTTTTATTATTTATTTATGTTGGTTGTCAACTATACATATAAATAAATGACATATAAGTAAATATAAATTATATACAACAGAAACGTAATATATACAAAAATAAACAAATAAAAAACGTTATTATAAAAATATAAATTATAAATAAAACTTTAACAATTTATAGGGAGTTTATTTCTTCTAAGAACGCTGGCCGCATTCCCGCGCTGACGTGAGTGATGACAATTCTCTACACGAGATGCGAACCAGACCTCTTTTCACCAACAGCGTGAACCAAGGTTGTTACTATTAAAATAGCAGTAATCCTCTTTTAGTCTATTGTAGTCAGGTAAAGATAACACCGTCGATAGTCAGTGGTACGCGAGTATTTCATGAACGTCAATTTGGGTAAAAGGTTGTGCAAAGCCCAGGTAATTGAGTTAACAGGTATAAACACATCTAACAAAATATCTAACAGGCAAAAAAATGGAATGAAAATCTAAATCAAAAATAAAATATTTTTATTCACTTATATTCAAAGTAGATTTTTTACAGCACTCTTTTTGAACGTAAATAAACTACCACTGACTCGTATGGTGTTTCGTTTTGGGGAAGAGGCGGTGAACTCTTAATAAATAAGAAAAATATAAGAACTTATATTAATTTATTTACTGCTCGCTGCTGCCCGCTTTGCTTATGTAGCCTTCAATTATCGGGGATTTTGACAGCAAAACTTATTTAGTTCCCACACATTTTTAAGTTGACATATTTTCTTAATATGTACTAGTAATTTATATATTATTGAATTATTTTAGTTTAATTATTACTATAATTATATAATTGTTTTTTCTTCTCTTTTCAAGTTATGTAGTGTATGCGTACCGATTAAAGTCTTTCTTTCTTTCTTTCTAAAAAGTGCACCGTTATCGGTTAAGCCGTTTCTCAGATTAGCGCAAACACGCACAGTCAATAGACAAACAGAAAATAATCTACCAACAATCGTTTTAGTTTCTATTGTTTTAATAAAGGCCCCTGAATAGTTAATCAAATAGAATCATATAGAATAGTTTTATCATATATATTCCATGTACAAACAGCGATCAGTTACAATCATATTATTTATATTGATAAATAAATATAGAATAGAGAGACTCTCTATAGGGTTTCTGACAGGATTTAACAACTGCCGATAACAACGGGCACCGACTAATTAAGCTCTCCAAAGTACGGAAGAGTATAAAAAATTGCCACTCATGGTCACCCATCCTACTTAGGCGCTTGTTTTTGTCAATATTTTCCTGTTTATACGAAACGCAGAGCTATGCAGGGTTCAATAGGCAGAAATAATTTTAGGCGCCTTTAATTTCAAACAATTGAAGCCGTTTTTCACACAGCATTCAGACATTTCGGGATTACGCGACGAACTGTCAGATAATTCCAATGGAAAGGCGGAGATAACATCGTGAGCTTTATATCTCCTTGTTTACAAAGAGGTTCCTTAGGAGAGTGACTATATTTTGTGTTAATTCAGGATAAATCCCGAGAAATAAAATAAAATGTACTTTAGTATATGTTTTTTAAATACATTTTAATATGTTTTGTTTTTTACAAAAGAGACATACGTTTATTTATTTTTATAGATACGTTTATATTGATAACTAAAATGTAATTAAAATTAAACAAAAAAAAACGAATTAACTATATGTTTTTTATATGAAACATTGTTTGTGCAAATGCTATCTACCTTTCAGCCTGCCTTTGTTAAAAAAACAAAGTGATATACATAGTTTTTTTAATAAATAATAAATATGTAAACAGAATTTTTCGGAAAAATCTTCATAAGAGATTTTTTTACCGCCCAAAGTATATCAATAAAGTATTGCTTCACGCTACAAATGAGAGTGGCTATGGTACTTTCCCGCTCGAGCCGTAGTACCAAAGTATATAAATAATGAAAGACAAACGAATTAAGAGAGAAACTAAACATTTTTGAAGTAACATACGACTTTAAGATTATATGATCGCTGAATTTTACTATGTAATTAATACTTTTAAACGTGGTAGAGCCGTCAGAGTTCCCCCGAGGCGGCACCACCGCCACTCTCATAACCCGCCGTAAAGC
>DWON01007183.1:0-13167 GCA_018251015.1 Phocides pigmalion okeechobee
TTGTCTAGGGTTGTGTTTGTGTATGGTTGACAATTTGATAAGTATACATTTTGTCAGAAATCAATAATTATCAGTAATTTATCTTAGGGAGAACGAACTTCGTCGGGTCAACTAGTAATAGATTTGGAATATTCACACACGACCATCTGATCATAAACTCGTCAGAGCCTGTGGTGATCCAAAAATTTGTAAACATGTAAACACACACACACACACATACACCTGTTCCCATTTGTGTGTACATATGACGACGCCAACGATGGCTGACGATAATTTTCTCAATTTAACAATGGAACGGACAAAACTGACAATTTTGTGATTGCAATACAATCATAGAGTTTTTAACACAAATTATGATAAGTTAACTGCAATACTCCAAATTCAAATTCAAATTCAATCGTTAATTTGCAATGAATACATAGTTACACATACGAGTAGTTGTTACATATTTTGAGTAGTGTCGTATTCAGCTAGTAATATTCAGCATGCAAAAGTCATAAATTACAAAGATTTATAAATAAATACTATACAATCATTAAATTATTAATTAATTGACAAATTAAATCAAATCATTATTACAATTTAAAACTCATTAAACCACGCACGACTCTGTTCTCGCGCGTCAAAAAAACTCTCCCGCCAAAACACATGTCATAGACGTCATAGTGTTTTAGCCATTTCCTTCTTTTATTGACTTTGATTCTCGGATTTTTATCTACGACATATACATGTATGTTTAAATTAAATTTAAATCGACAATTTATTAATTTCAACTTTCATTCAATTTCAACTAAATTGAATATTTTTTTGCAAAAAAATTAAAGTATATTTAATATCAAGTGGACTACACGCTTGTTTTCTACTCTTCTAAGACCTAAAACACGCAATACGTCTATACAAATCGTTACAATATCTCGTTTTAAGAAAGTTAGACAAGAATCATCGGTTACAAAAAACACACTAGGAACATTTGTATGTTTTGTTATGAATAAAATCCTTATCACAAAGATAATTATACATAATTCTGTGTTGTTTAACATAATACTATGAATACCAAGTTATCAGTGTAACTATGTAATCATAATAATTTACTAGACACAATTATATTAATTCTATGATAATATCTCTCCATCCGTCTCTACATATATCAACCGTCGGTCATTGTTGAGGTATTTTATGATAGAAACAGTAGCAAACTAGCTTTCAAGCCATCTGACGTTTAATGGTCAGCCCATGTACAGCATCCAACCTCAATCAGTACTAAAGTTCTGCCTAACGTCGTCTCCTTTAGACTGAGATGGTCGCCTCGCTTATAAGTGGAATCGGCAACCGCATCTCTCCAACTGAAACAAGTACTGCTATACGGCGGATTATAAAGGTGGTGGTGGTACCTCCCTGGTGGAACTGTTGTACCTTGCAAATCGTATCGTACACAGTTTTCATTACTTCCGTCTATCTCTCGTTTATTCTGTTAAAATTTTGTTGAATGCTTAAATGCAATGAATGCAATGAAACACGGTAAATAGCTCGTGGTCACGGCGAAACTGCGGTGGCAGGGAAACTGTTGACAGTTGCTAGTGATAGATTAATTTATCTATCCTACATCTAGTTCGTTTTTTTTCGTTCCGTATCACGACACACAAAAATAATTGTATCTTTACGCACTGAACTTGCACTTCAACTATAGTATATAATAATAGTAAATTCATACGTGCTTACATAAATATATACATATTTTATATTTCAACTTTTTTTTCTTATTTCAGTGGGTTGGTATGCATAGTCTCTGCCATTGATCGAGCGTTCCCTCCAAACTTTCTCTTTGGGACAGCTACTTCTTCGTACCAGGTGGAAGGTGGATGGAATGCCAGTGGTAAGTTCAAATTTAATTAAAGACGACTCACTAACATACTGAAGTATTTTTATTGTCAGGAGTAAACCGTTTACTTACAGACAGAAGTATCTTGGTTGTCAGAAGTAACACCACATCTATTATCGACTTCAGGTACACTTCTGTTCTTTATGGATTTGGTATAAAACGTAAGTGGTTGCCCTACCGTTGTAGCTTGAATAAATCTACCTCAAGGCGTCCATCTACTCGATTAATTCTCAAGGGATCTACTGTTCTGGTGCTGTACTCTGCCGTCGGTCAGAAGGGGACGCCGTCAAGTCTTGACTTGAGTTTAATTAAGCAATCATCCTCTCAGTCGAAGAAGATTTAACACAAGAGTTTCCGAAGAAGCAGGTTTTCGGGAGTAGCTTTTGTCACCAGCAGCAATGATCATTGTTGGTGGTTTGATCTTAGATCAAACATTGAAGTGAGTATTTGAAAAATGTTTCAGCATTTGGAGCCCAAAGACATAAGGTTACAAACCCAAGTGGCAAACGTAATCACTGTTAAGTGGCACATATTTCCGCTTGACTTCTGCAGCTCCTGCCGCGGCAATAGTCCTTGATACCGTAAATTGATATTCAAATTGTTCTTCTCCAGATAAAGGCGAGAACATATGGGACCGATATGTCCACGAGCATCCTGAAAAAATTCTTGACAGATCCAACGGTGACGTGGCCGCCGATTCTTACAACAAATGGGATCAAGACGTCGCTGCCTGTGCAGCAATGGGTCTCCATTACTATAGGTAATGGTGCATTTCGTTGCCATATTATAACACGTTGCCATTTTATAGCAGATATAATAACATTTTTCTCCCGCTCAACATTTTTTTCTACCTCAGGACACAGGAATCCCTGAACGGGCACCTTAGCCAACTGGCTTACTCAAAACCTATGAACTGATTTTACCACAACCACAAATACGACTAAAATCCTATTTGAGCTCGATACATGATACGAGGTACGTTGCTACTCCTGAGGACTAAGTTGGTCACCTCACTTCAAAGTCTAACCAGCAACCACACCTCTCTAACCGAAACACAAGTAATACTTTACGGAGGATTATGAGAACGGAGAACGTACATAATATAATAACAAAAAATATATATTTAAATTTGAATTAATATTACTCTGAATATCCAATCCACCACGTTTGCAGATTCTCCATATCGTGGACGAGAGTACTACCGACGGGGTTCACAAATAAAATTAGCAAAGCTGGTGTCAAATATTATAACAATCTGATCAACGCATTGTTGAAAAAGAACATACAACCCATGGTCACGTTGTACCATTGGGACATGCCGCAAAAGTTACAGGACCTCGGTAAGCTAAGGCTTTAGTTAAGGCTAACTGTATAAGGTACTACGGAACTGTTAAATCAATTCCGGTCTACTTACGAGACTCTTTTTTTTTCTCGCAGAAAACCTTTTAAACATACCCGATACCGTGAAAACTATTATACTCGGTTTTACTATATGACGGGTACTCACGATTAACGCTTTTTTAATTAATAATCAGAAAATAAACAGTAATATCGGTAATTAAAAAGCGATTAATGCTTGTTTAATCACCGATATTACTATTTGAGTACCTATTATGTAGTAAAATTTATAAATTCCGCGATGACATTAGTTTAAAATCGTACTGTGCTGTGCTTGCATTTTACACCCATTAATCACTCCTCAGTGGTTTGCATAGTCCACCTACATGCCAAGTTTTTTATTCGCAAAAACCTTTTGAACTTACCCAATATCGTGGAAGCTGTACTGGGTTATGTGAATTGGTCACCCATTAATAACACATCGGTGGTTTACTCAGTTTACCTAGGAGTTATGTGAAATTTCAACCCATTGAAACTCGTCAGTGATCAGCTTTTGGTCTTTTGGAGCATTCCAAGATATCCAGAGGAATGTGTCAGTATATTCAAAATATGCTTCCCCTTTTTAGAGTTACATCCCAAGAGAAATACTCACAACACACTTCCTTATTATCGTTTAACCTGAGACATTGATTTTCTCCCTTAACACCTGCCGATGTAACGCCATGGCACCTCATATACTGATATCCTTTCCAGGATTGCTGAACTAAACGGGTAAAGTCTTCCACACGGTACGGATCTATAAGAGAACGAACCCCTAGCTAGTAGGCAGAAAACATAACTACTTAATGCTGCTAACGTCATTGACCATACAGTCATTTTGGTTGTAAATACAAGCCACTACGTAATAGGCAAAAAGTCTGTATCACTTGTTAATTGATTTTGATTTTGTCAATAACTTGATAATCATATCTGGAATTTAACATTTATACGATATGCAAAAGGTTACCGTAAGAAAAAAGTCATAATACAAAATATTTGTATTATTTATATAACAAATATTTATTAAAGTAACCTCAACATAATATTGAATTAGATAACAATAATTACTAATAACTAGATATAAACTTGTTGCCACCCACAAGAAAAATAGGGTAATTGTAAAAACCAAAATCGTTGATCGTGAGTACCCATTATGTAACATAATGTAAATAATTATATCTTTTCTCATAAAAAAACCTTTATTCCAGGTGGCTGGACCAATCCCCTCATAACTGATTGGTTCGCGGCCTACGCAGAAGTAATTTTCAGTTTTTTCGGTGATCGGGTAAAATTTTGGATCACTATCAACGAACCATCAGTGATTTGTGACTTCGCTAACTCAGGAGTATTGGCGCCCGGCATCAATGAACTTATTCTGGCTCCATATTTGTGTAACAAGCACGTCTTATTAGCTCACGCTAAGGCTTGGAGGATATATGACGAAAAATTCAAACCTATTTATAACGGTTAGTTTTTTTTTTATTGTGAAAGAGTAAAAACGGGCATGCAGGCCACCTGATGATAAGTGGTCACTGCAGCCCAAGGACAACCTCGTGCAATCTCAAACAGAACTGAAGTTCTATTTAAGGGTGGACGCGGATGCGTTCCTTCTCTTGAGGACTAAGATGGTCGCCTTCAATAATATGAATCCGGCAACCACACTTCCCCAACCGAAACATAATACATGAGGAACATGTTGCTTAACGGCGGGTCATAACGGTGGCGGTGGTACCGTCCCGGGCGAGCTCTAATGGCTCTACCGCCTTTAAAGTATATATCGGCCATGTAGTAATATTGGCACATTTTGAAAAAATGTTTAAAAATATTTATACTATTTGCTGTTTGAAAGTTATTTATTTTCGAGCCTTAGACTGCGACTTCATTCACGTGTTATGTATATAAATTGAGATAACTTCTTTATTTGTTAACCGATTTAAGTGAACTTCATTCACGTGTTATGTATATAAATTGAGGTAACTTCTTTATTTGTTAAGCTATTTAAGTGAAAAAATACTAAATATTAAGTGAAGCCAATCACAATACAATCTTGAAAACCGAATTCAAAACGGATAAGCCATTTCTGAGATTAGTGTGCACAAACAGACGTACAGATATCCAAACAT
The DNA here is from genome assembly GCA_018251015.1 of Phocides pigmalion okeechobee. Taxonomy (NCBI): domain Eukaryota; kingdom Metazoa; phylum Arthropoda; class Insecta; order Lepidoptera; family Hesperiidae; genus Phocides; species Phocides pigmalion. Next base: position 5,380 of record DWON01007183.1, read on the forward strand.
ACAGGCAAACGGACAAAATTACTTATATAAAGGCATACCATTATGAATTTTTGAATATATTTGTGATATACAGATAACGATTAGTTATAGTTTTATTATATGTACAGATAGAAGATAGATTTTTTAAGTGGTAACTAAAGTTGTATAAAACTTTTTTAAAGTTTGAAAATTTACAATTTATATAGTCAAAGATTATATGACATAGCGCTAGTTTTCGTAACGAGATATGACATTCAATATTATTGTTATTGTCAACGGATTTTCATGAAATCATGTCTATCTAATAATACGTTAGAGGGTACCTACACCTGCCTAGACATTGTTTCATTATGAATTTGGTTACATATTTTCATTGGCGGTAGTGACCACTTTCCAACAATTGGACTGCATGTTCGTTTGCAACTTCCATTTCGCAAGAAATCAAAACAATTTTAATATATCGCGTGCAAAGTCGCCGGTTAATGCTAGTAAGTTATAAATATAGATCTCGTGATAATAAAATTGTTAATCAACTAGCATGAATTTTGTATTAAAGCCATGACCCTATCTCACCTACTAGGGTTGTCAACGCTTTGTAAGAGAAGCTAGTTGATAGCCTCGGCTTCATCTGCGATGTTTATTACTTTAAAACCGCACCGGTTACCACAATTTTCCACGGTTACAAAAAGCACATCTCTAAAGGCGTAAAGCTTGTAAATTTCTTGTTAGTTAAATTTTTATATATGTACGTAAATTGGAGATATCGTGATAAAACACCTTAAAAGTAAATTATAATTAATTGTGATATAGATTTTTGTATGAACAAAGCGGTCAAAATCTAGTTAAATCTAGTTAGTACTATTTAAAACTAATATCATCTTGGAATTTATATATTTAACAAGTATTCACGATTGACGTTTTTTAACTTGCCGATATTTCGAATCAGTAACATGGCTTGTGGTCACAGCAAAACTAAGTAAAAAGTATAATACCGTTTGTAAAATGCGGTTGGCAACCCTACATACGTCACTAAACATGATCTCGTATATTTTATGCGACCGTCTCGATGAAGCAGTTACTTTATACCTGGGGTTAAAGCGGGTTTAACGGGACCAAGGCGACCCGTCCCAAGCCATCAACCCGCAATAACATATCAAATGATAAACATATATCTTGAGACAAGCAATTATAAACTCCGGGGTAGCGCATCCCAACATCAATTTATCGTTAAACGTGATGAGTTTGTCCTGTCACGTGTTATGACTTAATAACTTAAATCATTTACATATGAAGGATGTTTTTTATATTTGACTATGTACCGGGTTATCATGATATAATGATATAGCCATTATTACTATATGTTATATGTATTTTAAAAAGCTTTGGTCCGTTGGTGCGACTGCCAAAAATTTTTAAATTAATTGATCCCACGTTTGAACGATGCTGCTGGTGACAAGAGGACTGGTTCATATCTTGTGCAGATTTACGATCGCTATTCAACGCGGGAATAGGGTTTGCGTTGTTAGCACCATGCCGTATTAGTACAGACTCCCTTCAGATTGTTTAAGTTACGCTTTTATTATAACTAGTTTTGTCGTGTTCAATATTATGATTACGATTGTTTTTGACACCAACCCTTTGAAATTTGGTGAAAGAAATAAATAGGTTTTTTTTTATACATTGAGGCAGTCACGTCTAAGTATGAAATTCGTTATTTTCTTAACTTGTTCTAAGTATCCAAAAAACTCCAGTAACTTAACAGAGAAAAGAACTTCTTACGTTAATTATTATCTGGAATTTTATTTCCATCTCACTTAGAGTTATTCCAGACTTTTGAACATTTGTTAAGTTTTCATTTGCCATTGTTTAGCATAATTATTTAGAGTCGGAAAGTTACGTTTGAATGTATACATTAAAATAGATTGCTGTTACAGATAACTGCGTAATTCGTTTGCATAATACTTTCAACTTCTATCAAGACATAAAGACGTATTTACTTAGCATTTTTGGATTATATTTTAAGTCCTATTGTTTGTTGCCTACTAGAGTAGTTTACTTAATGTCTATGAAGTATATAGACTGACTGTGATAATGGTATTTTATATTGGCTTTTTTATCCCGATCTATGTTAGCCAACAGAGCGCTCAAATCCGATGTACTTTGTACGATTTCAAATGGTATCTTTTCTTTACATTAATTAAGTGATTAATGAAATAAAATATTAGATTTTGAATTTGAATTTATAATAGTAAAACCCTGTTTTACTCCTTTTAATTTTTTTTAAAGCAGTTGCTGTCCGCGACTTCGTTTACGTAGACGTAGATTTATAGTTTTTTTAGAATTTCTAACAGCAAAAAGTTCTCACGTACTCACAACATTTAAATTGATATACATTTTTATTTATAATAGCCTTAATGTATTACAAAAAGGAAGAAAAACCAAGTCTTTATATAACCAAATGCTATGCCTAAATGTTAAAAATTATAGTAATTTGTATATCCCTATACCTATGGTATTCTGCATGATATATTGAACATAAATGAGTAAATAGGATTTTGTGCAAGTATAGCCTCGAACAGTAAGTGATTATTTCTAAAATCAATTCGTTATTCGTTATTCGCTGGCAATGAGCATCTTCACCTGGCGATTGGCGAGTGAAAAAAGCGCTATCGACTTAAAATCTCTTTCAATCTCGGTATCCATCTTGAATTTTCTTTTATAGCTGTCAATTTATGTAAAAAGGCTAAAGTTTCCCAGGGATCTGTTGGCTTATTTTCGGGCGACGAGCGCGAAAATAGAATTCAATTAATTGAGACATTCACTGACGCTCGAACATTGTCTGATCTCAAAATGGGATAATACAGATCGAGGATGTCGGTATAAAGATCTTGTGTGGGATTATTGTGGTAATTTCATATTTTTCTCAAGGATTTTAAAGGTGGTAAAATTATAATTCGATTGGGGAGGTACCATTCTTTCTTCATAATCCGCCGTAAAGCATTATCTGTGTTTTGGTTAAAGCGCTGTGGTTGCCAGCTACAATTTTGAATCGAGGCGACCATCTTAGTCAAGATTAGAGTAGCAACGTATTTACGTCGAATAAATCTGCCACCACCGCTGCTGCCGCTGCCACTGTTGACATTTACACTTCAAACTTGTCATGACTTATCGCCTAAAATCAAATGATTGACGAAATTGTCTCCTGACTCGTGGACTATTTATTATGAAACAAAGAACTGTGCACACTATAGCAATCCCCCTCCGCCCTTCATAAAACCCTCGTGAGGGCTTGTTATTAAATGAAATAAGTTTATAGTTTCCATAAAATACGAACGAGGCCTCCGATAGGGCATTGTTAGGCGACCCCACTCGGTGCTCGGGGCGGGCTACTTGAAAATTTCTCTTAATAAGGCAAGTAAAAGGTTTCGGAGCCAACCTAATTATTAGGAACAACAACCGGATTTAGGGCTGCACTTCAGATTTTGTGTACTATTAACGGTTTTGGGTTGGAGCTTGTCAGGTTTTATGATAGATCAGAAATAGTACAAACACCGGTTAAATTTGGTTGTTCCATTTTTGCTGTAACTTTGAAGCCTCCCGTTAAAGAGTCTATAAGGTCCGGAGTCTCTATGTTCACAAATAATTCTTAAGAGATCTATAGACCCTGATGATGTACTCCGCCTCTGGGCGGGTATGCGTGGTCGTAGTTCAGAGCTAAGTTGGATCCAGCAGTCGTCTTCCCAGTCGGAGAAGATATAACCCGAGACCTCCCGAGGGAACGGAATGACGAGTGTAAAAATGACTGTACCTTTAACATTAGAAGGACTGAAATGTGTTTACTATTTCCTTTACATAAAAAGTATCCCCTTATAACCCGCTGTAAAGCATTGGTTTTGTTTCGGTGGGGTAAGGTGCGGTTGCCAGCTACACTTTGAAGCGAGGTGACCATTACCGACCATACCATCCGACTTAGTTGTCAGGAGGAGCAACGTATTTATGTTTGAGCTCAGATAGGATTTCAGTCGTGTTTGTGGTTGTACGTGGATGTTTATGGGCTGCGATTGTTTAACATCAGATGGTTTGCATGATCGTTTGCTACTCTACTCAAATAAAAAAAGAAAAATTTAATCAGCCTATTTGGAACGAGAAAACAATGTTTCAATATGATATAAATTTTATTACATTTTACGTACTTCCAAGGAAAATCTGATAAGTAAAGTGTAATTGTGGAGTTTAATAAACTGTAGGTAGGTAACCTGTCTGTATGTAAGTCACTATGAATGAGGCTGAGATAGGATCGTGAAATACAATTATTGGTTATATGGAATTTATTATAATAGGACAAGATGGTATAGAAATTCTTCAGGTACGCTCACGGAGCGAATTGTGCGGGGAATGTTTATTATCACTTTTATCAAAAATATTTTCATAGAAACACATTGTTTATTTAAATAGGGCCGAGGAACCTTTTTCCGTAGTCTCTAACTGGATATTTAGAGCATCTCAGCGTATGCAGGTCGTAGGAAAAGTTTATAATATTAATTGATTTAATAATAATTTTGGATCAAATCCATCTTATATAAAAACTAGAAAAGGCTTGTTCTATCGTAACCAGAAAAGTGATCAATATACACTTGTTACTTTTTTATACATAATGGAAGCAGCAAACGAACATGCAGTACACCATCAGGTAATTGTTCCTTGCTTATGAACATCTGTGATCAGTTTCATAAAGAACAGGAGTCCTTCTTGACTCCAACCACAGATGAGTTGACATTTTTGAAGACTAAGGTCACCTCATTTTTAAGTGAGCCGGCAACCACACTACGTAGCGAAACGCAAGTAAGCTTCACGTTAGAAATGGTCATGACGGCGGTACCTCCTCGAGCAAACCGTAAAGCTATCTATAAAGTTGCTAGTGATAATTACAAACTTAAAATAAAAAATTGCCACCAGATACCAATGCTCATAGCACAAATATTTAGTCTGGACGGAAATCGAACCCGCAACCATGGGTGTAACAATTACTAGGCGCGGAACCAGTCATTATAGTTATCAATAATAGCCGGAAACAAACGATTCGATCAACACGATCCTCAGGAGTACTACTACAACTTTAGATAGGATTTCCGTCCTGTTTGAGGTTGTATGAGGATTTCAATAGGTTGCAGAGACTGCTTAACTAATATTAATGCATACTCGTTTACTACTGTTCACTTATAAAAAAGTATAAATACATTAATCATAAAGTCCTAAAGTCAAATTCAACTGCTAAAAATAAAGTAGCTGAACCTAAAAGTGGTCATAGGAAATACTATTAAACCATTAACAGGATTTTTTTCAAAAAAACAAATGTGCGTATACGAGATCAGTTTGCAAGGGTAAGACTCAAAATTTCTCCTGCACAAAAAGCCCAACAAACAAAACTTGTTACAATAATCGCCTAAAAACAACTTAAACAATTTTATCGAAAACCAAAAACACGTTGGGTAATAAAACAGAAGTTAAAAATAATTTTCCTTTCCAATTAGCAAACATGACTGAGAGAAGCTCCGTGCGCCCCAAGGGTGCCTTTGCATCCGCAACACTTGCGTATTTTAATGTATTTCTTCGTTTATAAAACCTTCCGAGACCTCGGGAAAGGATTCCTTTCTCCTGTAATATTGCGTTCTCAAACGAACAAGGCAGGTTTTATTTCGAAAGCAGTGTCACAAACAAGAAGTTCTTCAGTATCGTAATTGAGAATTGTTTCTGTGATACAGTTTTGTTTTTTATAATTTAATAATGTTACAGTAATTTTATGAGTTATGAGTAAGTAATAGTTTAATTGTTTTGTCCTCATCGAAAGAAAAAACTAAATGAAAAAAAAACTAATTAGATTCTTTACAGAACTCTTTTTGAATGGCATTAAACTACCACGGACTCATAAGGTGTTTCGTTTTGGAAGAGTCGATGAAAGAAATTACAAAGCCATCTATTTCTATGTTTAAAAAAGTAATTTACAAATAATAACTCTAATTAATGCAGCAAGTGGAGCTGGAGCCGTTTCAGACTATAACAAAAATAAATAATGGTATGAAGTGGTTTTTTAAATTAACGATAGTCATATATTATACTTTTAGGTAAAGTAAGGCTAGAAAGATGGAATCCAAGGCCATGAAAATAATTTAAAAAATGTACTTTGGAACATTTTTTTATCTGTTACATAAGTTTTTACTTAGAATCTGTCCGTAGTCATACTGGTACAATGTGTGGAGAAATTTGATTACGGATTTCGTTACCGAGTAAACTGATGCTAAGGGCAACTGATTACAATGTAGTCGAGTGCGAACTACCGGATTCGAAGCGGACATACCCGGAACAGAATGAAATGAAACCCCGCCCGATAATTCCTTTTACACAAAGCGCCCCTGGATTTCGTCTCCACTCCGCTTAATGACGTTTTTGTGTGTCAACCGTCTGTTTGTCTGTAGCCCCTATAGGTGAGTACTTTATGTTCTTTAATCGGAACATAGTCTGCAAAATGTGGGTTTTAACAGGAAGAATTGATCGGGGAGGTACCACCGCACTGATAATCTGTCGTGATGCAACTCTTGTTTCGGTTGGAAAGGTTCGGTTGCGACATTTTAAACGTGGCGACTATCTTAGAATAACGTGGAGTTGTTGACAGTTAGAACTGTTGTTTGATTGTCGAGGTACCACAATCGCTCTTCAAATCCGTTTTGATTTCTTGTTTTGTTTGAAGAGGATTCACAAATACACAAACACCCATACCCAGAATAGAAATCAAAATTCATCATTTATAAAATACATACTTCAGTATGTATTTTATAAATGATGAATTTTGATACGACTGTTTCAGTCGCCTACGAATATTTGCAATACCAGACTCGCCAATGCATTGGCGGTTTTGAGGAGGAGAGCTCGCTTTGAATCTTTTTGAAGAGCTTCACGTCGTAGCATTCTGGAACACCCCAGGAGGAAGATCGTTCCACATCTTGCACATAAGTGCCAGGAATCAAACCAACTTTGTCAGACCATGTCACGTGGACGTTAAAATCCAAGTTACATTGTCGTATTAATCAGGAAAACTACGTAAGAACTCGGTTGCGAAACACGAGCAGGGATTCAGAATAGAGCGATTTCGAACCAGAATAGAATTTGGGTCCCGATAATTCCCTCCACACAAAGCGCCCTCCGGTTCCCCTCCACTCCACTTAATGACGTTTTTGTCTGCCGCCCTCCATTGGTCGTAATCTTGTATTTTGTACAAATATTGATTCATTCGTGTTTCGTACGTGGACGGTTCTAATGGTTTTTGGATTTGAAATGAGCTGTCCCATACTATTTACGGGCATCGAACTTAAATAATTTAGATATATTTACGAGTTTTTTTAATGTTGCGTGGCCAATTGACTTAAAATAATTTATTTTATTTTTTTATAAATAAATAAATAAAAAATAATAAATAAAATAAAATTAACGAACCTTGGACATTTTGTCGTGTTCGTCAAAACCTTTCAGCTTAACTGGAGGCTATTAGCACCAGGATAGAGAGAAGTAAGTAGTTTTTTCTTGAGTGATCAGTGCTACACATTACTGCACATCGATTTTAAAATAACTTTTACAATGCCTTTTTTTACAGTGGTGAAACTAAAGGTGGTAAGAGCCGTTAGAGCTCTCCCGGGGCGGCACCACCGCTACCCTCATAACCCGCAGTAAAGCAACATGATCTTCATGTATTGTGTTTCGGTTGGGGAGGTGTGGTTGCTGGATACACATTATTGGAGGCGACCATCTTAGTCCTCA
>DWON01007184.1:0-13166 GCA_018251015.1 Phocides pigmalion okeechobee
GAGGACTAAGATGGTCGTCTCCAATAATGTGTGTCCGGCAACCACACCTCCCCAACCGAAACACAATACATGAAGAACAAACATGTTCTTCATGTATTGTAAAGCAACAGCTTTACGGCGGGTTATGAGGGTGGCGGTGATACCGCCCCGGGCGAGCTCTAACGGCTCTACCACCTTATGGTACAGAAGGTACTATGACAACCACCTATGAGCAACCGAAATCGATTCCCAGTTAGATTGAAGTCTTAATTAGCGTCCGTTACGTTTTTTTATCTTGATAACGGAGATTAACGAGTAGGCGTTCTGACGTTAAATGTTATCGCCAGACGAATGCTTTGACGTCTAGCAAACTAAAGTATTGCTTGACGTCTAGCAAACGAGCGCGCAGGCTATCTGACGTTAAATGGTCGCTGCCGATCACGGACATTAGGGTCCAATTTCAAACAGAACTAACATCTTGCTTGACGTCTAGCAAACTAAAGTCTTGCTTGACGTCTAACAAACGACCGCGCAGGCTATATAACGTTAAATGGTCTCTACAAGCAACGGACATCTACGTCCAATCTCAAATAACTTCTCCCTGACGTCATGCATAAATGCATGTAAATATGGGAGAACTATAGTTCGCCCGAGGAGGTACCACTGCCGCCCTCATAATCCGCCGTAAAACATTACTGGTGTTTCGGTTGGAGAGTTGCGATTGCCGGCTACACAATGAAGCGAGGCGACCAAAACCAACATCACAGAGATTTTAAGTTTTTTTTTTATGTGAGAAGAGTAGAAAACGAGCATGCAAACCACATCCACGCACAACCACAAACACGACCGAAATCCTATCTGAGATCGAACGTAGATGCATTGTTACTGAGAACTAAGATGGAACACGATGGTACGAAACACAAGTAATGCTTTATGAGGCGGATTATGAGGCCAGCGGTGATATCCCCCCAGTCGAACTATAGTTCTCCTACCCTTAAAGTGATGCTAAATTCTAGCGAGGAGTATTCTGATGACCTGATTCACGAGTCTATAGAACTAAGTTTAGGCATCAGTCTGCCGCAATGTAAAATCAAATGGAATTTAAATATCAACAAGAATTTTATTAAGTAAATATATACCTTCATTCGTTTCATCGAGTTTCAAATAGGGATTTTAAGGAGCTCCTTAACTGAAACTATTGGATGCCCGATATATAAATTTATCTATTCGCCGACTCTTCTCCAAAACGAAACATCTTACGAGTCGGTGGTAGTTTATTGACGTTCAAAAAGAATTCTGTAAAGAATCAACTTTGAATAACAATATTTTGATTTTGATCTAAATGACCTTCAGATAGGACTTAGGTGACCACAAATGTCTATTTGATGTAATGACCAATATAATCAACTTCAAAACAGGATTGGAATCCTACTTAAGTTTTTTAAAGCAAGATCGGCGATCACACGTTTTCAATCAAACATATGACATATGAGGAAGGCGGTGGTACCACGCCGGTTAAACTATAGGAAAACATCAGTAAACATTATTATTGAGTAAAATTCGGTATAAAAATTCAGATTGCGTATACAATAGTGACCGTGGCAGATATATGCCTTCGGGTCTGATAGTAGGGCCGATAAGGGAGATCACGGAAGTTGGAGGGTAAATCCGCGTGGGTCGATGAGAGGAATCCCTTATAGCTGTTTAAGGGTACCCCATTAACTTCACTATCGGAGCCATCTTGGATGTAATTAACTTTTAGGCGCTGTTACGTAAGTTTATTTTTTCATTTACCGAAATTACATGAAAATTTGATAACTGGGAAACGGCATGTCCGATAGGTTGTGGAACTATTGTTTACCCACGGAAGTACCCATTACTAACGTAAAGAAATTCTTGTGTTTATGGTGGAAGGGTGTGGTTTACTTACACGTGAGGCGATAGTCTTTGGAAGTGGCCGCGTATGTAATTGACTTTAGACGGGACATCTATTCTATGTGGAATTAGTAGATGTCCATGGATTGTCTATGATTACCAATAAGCATCAGGTAGATTGCATATTCATTTTGATATTTCAGTTTACTGAAAAAATAACTGCATTTTTTCTATCACAAATCTATTACAAAAAATTAAAATTTTATTCTCATATATACAATGATGAAAATCTTAAAACTAATTAAAATAAAAACTTAACCTAAACAATCTAAATTTAAATTGGTTATTAAACAAACAATTTGTAAAAACGCGTATAAAACACACAATTACTTAAATGATAAAATTATATGGTCTGAAATGACTCCAGCTCGACTAATTAAAGTTATTATTTACAAATGACATTTTTAACGATAAAAAATTCGGTAAAGAATCTACTACAAAAATAATTTCATTTTATTGTTTTTTAATGCAAAGTAAGTGTTAAAAGCCATTAAAATACAATTATAGGCTTTGAAATTTTAGGGCAAAGTCATTCCAAAGATCCCTATGTCTTATAATCCTCAGAAAGAGCAATTTTTGTATTCCGCGGTAATTTATTTCCCTCAAACAGACCCTTATAATTTAGACCAACTAGGGCGAGCTAGGATATTACGGAGCTCGAAAACGATTTGGGCAGAGGTCTGGGCACTTTGGAAAAACTCATTTAGAAGGTCCAATCATTTACCGAAGAACCATAAATCTTTCTAGTACTTATAAGTGTTACAAGTTTGCAATATGATTCGACCGGGGAGGTACCATCACCGCTGTCAAGAAATAATAAGAAAAGTGATAAGAAGTATGGTTACTGGTTCATTTACATATGAGTTACAACTTGTATGTGAAGTATGTAGTAAGTAAGTAGTTCAAGCTACCGATATGTTCATAAAAGGCAATGATTGCTTAAACTGCTTAAAGTAAGATGGGTGTGTTATTGTTTCCTTAACGCTCAACGCTTTCTAGGCTTAAAACACCAAACTAGGATTCCTTGTAGTGGTCACGATGGAATACAAAAGGACCAGGAGGCAATTACCAAGACCCAGAATTGAAATCAAAATTTATTACATTAATTTTGGCCTGAATCTGGCCAAAAATTGAACCCAGAATCCATGTCATCCGCTAGTCGGGACGGGTGTTCATAATAAAAAAACAACGATATATTACGCGAATTAGCTTATTAGTAAAAGTGGTAATACAATAATGTTTAAATAATGGTTTATTGTAAATTCTTATTAGGAAAAATGTTTTATGTTTAAATTTTGGTTTTGTTGCCATGACCATAGATTATTTTTTTTATTTTTTGGGGTAATATCATGGGAAGATTTTAATTAATACTACGTTGCAATGTCAGTTTTGCGAAGAGATATTTTAGCGAAATCAACCCTGCATACATTGCACGAAACGCTAACAGTTAGCAATTTTAGATTAGGCGTGCACTCACAGCCAGCATGTAAACGCTAACAACGCAAATTTATTCCAGTTACCGGATTAACGGTCCAATGTGGCCACTCGCGATAATTATGTGCGTAGCCCGCACATGTCACTCGTATTCCACTCTTCAATTCTTCATTGCAATCATTCGAAATTTGAATTTACATCGTACGAAATTCGATCGTCATAACCAAGGACTGGTAGTAACAAGTTTAGTCATTGAAAACATTCCAAATTCAAATCGATGTCATAATTATGTGCGTAGCCTGTACATGTCACTCGTATTGCACTCTTCAATTCTTCATTGCAATTATTCTAAATTTGAATTTACATCATACGAAATTTGACCGTCATAACCCATCACTAGCAGTATGTAAGTTGTTTAGTTCTTGCAAATGTTCCAAATTCAAATCCATGTCAATTCAAATACCAATTGACGCGTTGTTTTTAAACTAAATTCGAATTTCGAAATTCTATTAAATAATTTTTTTGTAATTATTAATACAATCAAATGTAAGCCATTTTATGTATGGGAAAATGTATCAACAAAAATAAATTATAATAAGCCCTGGCTAATTTCAAATAATTTCGTATTCAGTTTTATGCTCAAATTAAACGATACACATTTCAAATGATATATTAGATTGGAACCATTGCTGTATGCTACTGTTATTACCGAGTATTTAAATAGCTTGTAATTATTTTGCTGAATATAACTTATGTAAGGTTTAGGCAATATTAATTTAGAGCAAATTAAACAAATTACATAATTTAATCTAATCTAATAAAAAATAAAATATGTAATTCTTTTGAACATCGAAAGTACAACTGATCCATAAGGAACAAAATGAAATTCCATAAAATACTAGCGGTATATATCATATGTATATAAATCCAGATCTTAATATACTTAGCTATGAGATTAGGCAAATGTGCTCGCATTCTACGTAAATGCCTTCAATGTAGGTAAATATATCGTATTTTAGTTACCGGATGAGCGGTCCGAGGGCCACTCCGGTAATTAAGTCCGCGGCCTGCGGATGTCGCTGGTATTCAATTCTTCACTGCAATCATTCGAAATTCTAAATGTATGTCGTGATTGACATCATCGATTACAAATTTCGTCATAGACTTGTATTTCTATCGTGAATTGCAATCATTCTAATTTCGATACGTAGTGATGTTGTCAATATATTCAATTTAAGAAATTGTGAAGACGTATATTATTAATATTATTTTATAGGTTTCTTTAAAAAAATATATATATTATAATAATTATTGTAAAAATAAGCACGCTATATAAGTTTTTATTTTCCGCACGAGATCATTTCTCTGACTTTATGTGGACAACACGCCCTAGCATGGGAAATAAAATAGTTCACACAATTATATTTTAATTTTTTTAATAATGCGAAGCAGGCTCGTTTTATAAAATACGAAGATTGTTCAAATTATTGTTTTCAACCTTTCTAATACCATGGGCACCAATCAATAATTAATATAATGTAATAAACGTTTCATCATAATGAGTTTAGCCAATACATTTGAAAATAGGATTGTTATTAAATGAAACAGATGCAATCAATGGAAAATTAATTTAAAATTTGATTACGTAACGAAATTATTATATCGATTTAGCATTCGATTTGATTGCGCCGATATCGATTCAGATCAGTTTGCTTTGCTATTTATTCGGAGTTGTGAACAATATCGATTAGGAACTATGGTACCTCGAGTTCAAATGGGAAATGGTAATTAACTCCTGTTACTAGATTAACGGTTCGTTGTAACGCATTCGTGGTAATTATGTGTGTGGATGCGATGCATACTGAATATTTGCCGGTGTTACGTCACAAACTATCACGAATCGTTATTCTATTCGATTGGTATTTACATAGTCTCTCGTCTAAATGTAACTCTCAAAATAATCGTTATTTAAAACTTTAAATTTAAATTATTTGTGTTTCAGTTGGAGAGGTGCGGTTGCCGGCTACACTTTGAAGAGAGGCGACCATCTTAGTTCTCAGGAGTAGCAACGCATCTATGTTCGAACTCAGATAGGATTTCAGTCTTATTTGTGATTGTACATGGATGTCCATGCGCTGTGACTGCTTACCATCAGGTGGTTTGCATGCTCGTTTGCTACTCTTCACACATAAAAAAACTTGGTTTGGGGAAGGGATTTGAGGAAGTTCTGTGCAAGATGCGATGGTATTACAAATTTACTAATTTTTTCAACCAATGAGGTAGACATTCTAAGTCTACCTCTTTGTGTTAGAGCCTGGTTTACAATTAGAGAAATCTTTTACTGCTATCAATATATAATATTATCGACATTATGTAGTTATATGTTTCATTAAATTACTTTATAATAAAGTATTAACGGTCAACAACTAACAGTTTTATAAATGGTTATTTGCCTTACCATACATTTTGGACATTTTAAAAAAGAAAATTCAAATCAAATTTACACTTCCCAACTCATGCAGTCTGTCTGACATTTTAAAATTGTTTGGCGACAGACACTATTTCATGCGACTGTTTGATACCACAGACTATTTGTTTGACATTGACAGTATGAACGGAGACAATGAACTTTTTGCTTTGTTTTATATAAATTTTACCATTCTGCATTCCTTCTTCATATATATTTTAACCCAATAAAATTAATGTCAAATCTCACCGACTTCCCTGCATGTAATATTGTTAAAAAAGGTATAAAGTTCCCTTTTCATGTATTAATAAATTGATTGTTTTTGATTTTTTTATTTAGTATTTAACGTTTTAAATTATCCAGCCATTGCGCTATAATATAACTTTTAACCTTTCCAGGAGCCACATCATAAATTGTTTAGTGCCGGTTACGATGTTCAAATAGAAGAATGAAAGTATAAGGCCTCCCTCTTTGTTTGCCCTTTATAAAGGGATTCAATGTATAAAGCAATATACCGGAATGGGCCATAATTCGAATAACATTTCTGTGACCTTTCGGCGGGTCCATCAAAGCGACTTTGTCTATTTGTGAATAAAAAATAGGAAGCTAAATAAAGAGATGTTCACGATATTGCGACACGATATCGATAGGCAGCTGCCTAATACATTCTAATCACGGGGACGAGAAACAAAAAGTACGAATTAATCGCGGACGATACGGACCGACAATAAAGTTGGCCGGCTCAAATTGCACGCTACTTGAAGGCGTTAATAAAAATCGTGGGGCGTCGAAATTAAGGGCTCTATACGAAGCGTCGTCATTAGGACCGAAATAGGGTTGTATCCTGGTGGTTGTAATAAGTCATGTCTGCCGCAGGACCGACCCCCGGCCGCCCCCCGCGCAATCCCGCGCCATTACCCCTCCTCGCTGAGATAGCTAAGTATGATCGACGATCAGTTTAACGGGCCATAGCAAGACGATCTGATCACGGAATGCCTAGTACAACTAGTCATTTAACTTGTCTAGTTTTAGGTCAAGAACTGTGAATTAATTTGTGGTTTTACGTTATAAATGGTAATTTGTTTTTGTTTTCTAAGGAAGTAGCGAACGATCTTATTAATCTTATGGTAAGTGGTCACCGTCGTCATTGTAGATCTGTAATCAAGATCATATAGGATTGTCCATCCCTGCCTGATCAGGTGATCGGACACCGATGCTGCTCCTGAGGACTAAGCAGGGGCGCACCGTGTCTCTATCTCTCTCCTAATATATTCTTTAAATCAAAACACAGTAAAATATCTAGCTTTGCTGTTATACATTGCTGCTATAACAGCAAAGCTGTAGATATTAATGTGGGTGTTGTGTCTTCATAGTCGAATCGCAAAAACTACCAACTAACATACCAAATATTAAATAATACTAATCATTATTATTTACCTCGTTTTGTGTAATGTTTGTTTGATCTATTTAATTTTTGAATGTACTTCAATTATAAAATATTTATACGTTTAATAATATAAGAATAATATTTATGGTAATGTTGACATAATTTTTATCTATAGTTTTAAGAATCTTTTTTTTTCATTTATAGAAGGTAACTTCGTGCTTTGTCAAACTCAAAGTAATTATTATTTTTAACATATCAAAATTACTTTCATTTCATACTTCCTTCATACATGCTTTGTTACTTTGATTTTTATTTCACAAGACAAAGTTGTGCCGTTGAACATAACCGCAGGCCGAACAATAAATTGTCACATAATATTTTTTCGAGAGAATACCATGTAAATACCCTGCACACACAAATCGTGAGTAAGCTGGAACACTTTCCTGGGTCCCCGGTATCAGTTCGGTCCATAAACTGCGCCTCCCCGCCTTCCGCTCTGCCCCCGCTCTACCTAAGCCTTAAGAGTAACTAACATACAGATGGCACAATACGTACGAATATAACACTACTTTTTTGGATTTAAACTCTTTTTGGCGCATTTGAGAAAATAGATTAAAATAGAGAGGTATTTAGCGAAATGACAAACGTGCGCCAATGTAACACGTAAAAAATAATATTGTATAAAGCGCCATCTATATTAGATTTTGGAACCTCACATGGAGTTGTGCGGTAGCGGGGGGCTACAGAGAGGCCGTTTGTGTGTAATGTAAAAATATAATTATTTTACGACATTTTGGTTATTCGCCCTCATAATCCGCCGTAAAGCATTACTTGTGTTTCGGTAGGAGAGGTGCGGTAGCCGGCTACACTTTGAAACGAGGCGACCATCTGAGTCCTCAGGAGTAGCAACGCATCCATGCCCGAGCACAGATAGGCTTTCATTCATGTCTATGAACTGCGATTACTTACCATCTGTTGGTTTGCATGCTCCTTTGCTACTCTTCTTACATAAAAAATATTTTTATAGTGATTGGTTAAGGGTGTATAAGGGCATACGGCATTTTTTTTGTATATGCGGACAGATTTTCTGACGTGAGTAGCAGTTACTCTGTACGAATCTTTATTCTCGTTGTAAAGCTGTGCCATTTTTTAAACTGCGTGCTCGGACCAGTTCCGCTGTATCGACGTTTCCAAGTAACTTTTGTTTTCTTCGCAAAGTAATGAATGTTTCGTTAGTTTTATTTAGTATCCGCTACATCGCAGCGCAATTATAGTCAGAGAAGTAGAATTAAACAAAAGATCAGATTGGTTGATCGAAGAAAATATAAAAAAAAATAAAAAACAAGATAGGAATAGAACTGAAGTAGACCTATTGATTTATACTAGATGGTAGATTTTTAGTGGGGGCAGGGAGGCACCACTGCCGGCCTCATAATCCGCCATGAAGCAACTTTTGTGTTTCGGTTGGAAAGGTGCAGTTTCCGGCTATAATTACAAGCTAGACGACGATCTTAGACCTCAAGAGTAGCAACGTATCTCCGTAAGACGTCAGATAGGACTTTAGTTCTGTTTGAGTTTGTTCATCGATGTCCATGGGTTATAGAGCTCATTTAACATCTACAGGTGCAGGTGATCTGCACGCTCGGTTGCTACTTTTCTAAAATTAAAAAATAAAATGATTTGGGACCGTATCGGCCTGATACGTTTCTGGTTTGATTCCTGGTCAGGCAGTCTTCTAAATAGTAAATATAGATTTTGTAATGTGATTAATTAGTACATTTTCTTTCATTCGCTTTCGTATGATATTTATTTCAATTTAGTTGTATTGGCCCCTTACGTGCCTTTACGCAAATGTGTTGCGTAAAGGCACGTAAGGAATAGCCACTAGCGATCACCCATCCAAATCCTGACCGCGCCCGACGTTGCTTAACTTTGTCGTTCTATACAAGCCGCTTATAAGCTCTTGTAACATATATATCCACATAAGACCTTCATTAGAGTAACAAGAATCTAAGCAGTGAATAGGGTGTTCAGTAGTGAATGTCTGTGGACAGTCCCGAGTTTCAGTTGTCACGGGTCGCGCCGACCGCACGAGAGTTGTTGAGTGTGGCAATTAAAACTTGCGAATGTCAAGTACGCCGCAGTACCTGCGGAGACCGAGCGTTATTATTTTTTATTTTACACGAACAAATAAACACTAGTCATGTCACGTCTGAATTTCAACCCTCTGCGTGCTGTTTTGAGGTGCACTTTGAGGTACCAACGCGTCTGTTCTATAAGAACGCGTGTAGTTCGACCGGGGAGGGCCACACTTACATCTAGCAAAGCATTCTTTTTCTTATGCTAGAAGAGTAGGAAACTAACATGCAGGCTACCTCTTAATAAGTAGTCATTTTCCATGTTAATGTGTGGTCATAAAATATCAGATACATGTCAGATTGGTCAAATATAATATGTTATTATAATTTAATAATTTAAAGTTCATAATTGCGAGACCACGGTAAATCAAAATAGTGAATTAACGTGTTTTTGTTGATTATCAGTTTAATTAAATGGAAATAAATATCTTGTGGTAAATTGATATTTTAGAATCAATTTAACACACTTTTCAAACAATGGTGTAACGGCTTTTTGGATTCAAAATCGAAGACTCATTAAAGATGTATTTTTGTGATTCCTAGAAACTTATTTGTGTATTTTGTTTTTTAAGATACAATCTATTTATGACATTCCCATATGTATACTGTACCTTTTTTGCAATATATTAATTGATTTTATTGGATACTTTATAACATTATACTTATTTTTATATTTTTAGGCTTTTATTAGACTTCTGTTACAACTAGTTTTAAGATATTCAATGTTGTGTTTACATTAACTAAGTCTAACATATTTAATGGTGTATTTAAGTAAAATAATTGTGTATTTAATATTTTTCCTTGTTTTATCATTAAATGTTTTATAGACATTAGTACAGTTTTTCGGATGTTTGATGCACTTAACTATAGTGATTAAACGCAAACTCGGTTCCATGTTTGTTTCACTAGATGAAATCATACGTTTGACTAAATTTTGAAAATGTACCGCTTTGAACTGCACGGATACGTATATAATATAATAATAATAATGAAGTTGAAATATAAGAATGATGTTGGAACGTATGAATATTACAAATAAAATTTTGCCCGCAGCTTCGTTTACGTCGGCTTCAATTTTTGGAAATTTCCAGATTTTCTAATAGCAAAAACTTTTCATGTACTCATACTCAAGTTTATTAGAAATAACTTTTTTTATTTATATACTGATTGGTACACGAAATTTTAAGTTCACTTTTCCATAATAGAGTGATGAAAACGTCATGGAAATCGACTAAGTCGTTTCTGAGATTAGTGCGCAGCAAATGTTCAGACAAGTATTGTTTCGGGTCCTATTGCGTTTATAAAACCCCCTCATAATGTTTTTTTCGTATATCTTTCACGTACAGACTTCGATCAGCTACAATTTAATTTGTATTGATGTCGTGCGTATAAAATTTCAATAATTAAAATATTAGGGATATTCATAAATTATGTCAGACATTTAATTTAAGAAGAGATTAAACAGAGTAAGGTCTAATTTCACTGACCTGAGGAATCATTTTTTTGTGCAAGTAAAAATGTCAAACTACTAGTGAACTTTAATAAATCAAGTAAAACATAATCCTCCTAACTATGGGTTATTTATTCCTCTTAACTATGGGGTTAACGCATTTTCCCTATAAATACGCATTATGAAAATTCTCACGTTAGATTAGGGGGCTGTAGTTCGAGCCTAATCTCACGATATTTCACCAGGGAGGGGTCAAGAAGTCACCAAAACCGTGTTGCAAAATTATTAAAATAGCATTAATTAAATAGTACTTTATATTTATCATTTTATATTAGTAATATTAACATCGATTGGCTACATTTAATTAAATTTCTCAAAGTTGGCCGTGGGCCTCTCGTCACATATGGGAAATACTTGGAGCATGTGCCTCCATGCTGCTCCAATACGAAGTGTCGGTGTTAGTGACCAATCCGTCATCTACTGATGAACATTAGAATTGCCAACCATCAATAATGAACCAGCAGACTGTTTAAAATGCGAAAACGAGCGCACACATAAATTTTAGCCACTACTGGTAACCCATCAAATACCCGACTACCCAAAGCGTTGCTTAACTTTGTTGTATGTTTGCGAACTACACAAGCGCCTATGCAAATGAATATGTAATACCCAAATAAATCGTACCACGTTTGATCTACATCGCTGGTGACAAGAGGGCTGGTTCATATCTCGTGCAGAGAATTGCGATTGCTATTCAACGTGAGAATGCTGCTGGTGTTCTTGGAACCATGCATGGGCTGTCTTTACATTGTTTAGGTTAGGCTTTTATAATATTAAATAATTAAATTTAGCTACTATTGATCACCCATCAAAAACCCGACCACGCTTGGCGTTACTTAACTTTGTCGCTCGTTGATGGTGCATAAAAACGGTCATGCCCATAAATATATAATACTTAAGTAATAACACGATATTCAAAGAACCCCAGAAGTAGTAAAAGACGCAAAACATTTTAAAAACGGGCAGGCTCAACGCGGTCATTAACGTTTTCATAAAAGGCTTATGGGCTACCCTTCCGGTTCCCTCTGTCATATTTCTCATGAACTCCACCGTTTCCGAAACTCTTACAAAATGTGAGGCGCTGGATTACCTGCAACAAGTTTTTATATGTAACGATACAAGAGTGGAAAAGGGTCGCTCTCTAGTAATATGAAAATTATTTGACCTACGTTTGTAAATCGCAATTTATTTTTTCGTTAAAAATTCTTACTGATTACCCAGTAAAACTTAAAATAGCTAGAAAAATATATATAAGAAAATATATCAAACGAGCACGGAAGTTAATTGATGCTAAGTAATCGCTACAGGGCAGGTACATCCATAAACATGCTCAGACATGACTGAAGTGTTATTTCAGGTCGTATGTAAATGCGTTGCTGCTGCTAAGGACTAAGAACCTCCTTTCTAGCATAGCCCGCAACCCATAATGAAATAATTATAACGTACGTAAGTATACAATGAATATTTTATCAACTTTTATCATATTCTTAATGATAGAATAGGAAATGATGAGGTAGGATAGGATAGGAATTTTTAAGATCATTATCAACACTTTATGTCTTACTACCTAATCCACTATTATAGCAAAATGCCTCCGATTACCGAGTTTTTGTAAAAGTCAATCGAATCATGTCATAACATTTAATTTCGCAAATTATTTTGCATTAACATTGTAATTAACGGAATATATTACCACCGCTTCGTAAGGTGATTCTACTATGCGTAAACAACTTCATACAAGAAAGTCTACACTAGTACATCTAGATCCCAGATCCCAGATGAATTGATACTTCTGAGGATGAGGTGGTCGCTTCATGTAATGTATGTAATGTCATACATGGAAGTGGGCCGGTAACCACATCTTTTCACGGAAACGAAAAAAATGAAAGAAAAATTCTACCATCTCGTAATGTGTCATTTAGTAGTGAATGTGTATTTACAAAAAGTTTTTTTTTATAGCAGCAGACATCGCGGGAGCGGCTTGTATATGATACAAACGACCTCACCAGTACGAGAATCTCTGTTCGAGTTACTTTACGAACCTCTCAAGGTATGGTTTTTCCTTTTCATAAAAACGCCGGTGTACCAGATCTTTCGGATGTTTTACGAAATTTCGATAAAGTACCAGCTGCGATATTTTTTAGTTTTCTCAGAAGTATTATACCGCGTCTCTTAACGCATAAAATTTTAGCGTGCGTGTGTTCATACTTTTCTTTTTCTATCTGGGTTTTTTTTTATTGTGAAAAGTAAGAAACGGGCATGCAGGCCACCTGATGTTAAGTGGTCACTGCAGCCCATGGACAACCACGTCCAATC